>CM024754.1:177438179-177499587 GCA_014218235.1 Colocasia esculenta | reverse complement strand
TGGTCATGTCCTTGTAAAAAGTATTCCATTCTGGTCTTCCAGTAAGGATAATCTTCACCAATGAAGAAGAGGGGGTCGGTTGACGGACTAACCTTCAAAGTTACCTTGGGCTGCCATGGATCTTACTCTTCAGATCGTTGGATCCTTTCTTTGTCGAAGAGACTTCTCTGATACCACTTGTTACCCAGTTGACGAGCCTAGAGGGGAGGGGTTAATGGGTCTTTAAAAATTAATCTAGAAGATACCTGTACTAAAACAATCACACAAACATCTTCAAAGTAGGTTAGTGACAGTTATTTAAATAACAACACACAAAGAAGACCATCACACAACACAAGGATTATCCTGGTTCGGCTCCTCTCCTTTCCTGTAGGATTCCTACGTCCCTCCGTGAGCAACAACCGGATTCCCTAACTAGGGTACAGTCCCCCTAAGGACACAACAACCCCAGCTCAACGGTCTTCCTTCACCCGAAGGCAACAACACCCTGGATACCACTAGGTCTTCCTTCACAACGAAGGGACAACACCCTGGATACCACCGGTCTTCATTCACAACCGAAGGGAACAACACCCTGGATACTACTACCAGGTCTTCCTTCACAACCGAAGGGAACAAACCCTGATACCACCAGGTCTTCTTCACAACCGAAGGAACAACACCCTGATACCACAGGTCTTCATTCACAACTGAGGGAACAACACCCTGGTACCACACCAGGTCTCCTTCACAACCCAGGGACAACACCTGGATACCACCAGGTCTCCTTCACAACCGAAGGGAACAACACCCTGGATACCACCAGGTCTTTCCTTCACAACTGAAGGGAATAACACAGTGAAAAGAATGACTTTCAGCCCCTATATCAAGCTTTTGACAAGCAAGGATCTGAAGCAACTAGAACTGAGAGCAAAGATATTTGACAAGGCACACTCTCAGAACTACACGGGCTCTCTCAGATTTTCATGATCTAGTGGAGAGCAAAAGAGCAAAACTAAGAGGAATGAAAGTTCTTGGCTCTGGACTTTCTTCAGAAGAATTTGAATGCTTGAATGCGTAATCTCTGCTTCTTTTTCTTCTGTTTTTCTTCTGACTTGAATTTATAACTTCAATTTGAAATGTAGACGTTGAAGTGTCCGTTGTCTCTCTTTTTGAGTAGTCGTTAGACTGAATGACATCTGGAGTCCTGGAAGCTTCCAGTCAACAGTCTTTTGATCACTTAAGCACGCAAAGAGATGAGATCTTCATAAATATCTGTTGGCTCCTATTGTCTAACGTTGTACCATGAAGCTAGATCAGAGGTCTGCACAAATGTCAATCTCAAATAGCAGACAGCTAAGCTATCTTTGATTTGTGTACACCCCAGTTTTGACTAATGGGTAGAACCACATTTCTTGTTATCTTAGTGGGCCCCTATTTGGTCACTCACCTGAGCCCATCACTTGCCTTGTTTTGAGCTCTTTAAGCATTAAAATGCCTTGAAATCCCGAATTTTATCCTGAGAGAGTCCTTGAGGCATAATAACTCTTGTTTTTATCATGTAGTTGGCTGATAATTCTCAAATAATCCGGATTTATTGTCGCGACGTCTCGTGCGCGCGTCTCTAGTCGCGACGGTTCTGCCAACTGCGACAGTCCATGCATTATCCATGCACGTGGGCAATGCTGTCGCGTCCTCCGTGCCGTCGCGTTTAGTCACGACTCTACGATACTTGCGACAAGGACCGAATCCTCTGGCCTCTGTAACTACCCCCTATTTATCCTCCTTTGAACTCAACCTAATCCTAAGGATTATCCTTATCCCTTGGGGCGGATCCTAGCCTCAGGACTCTCCTAAGGCTCCCTAAGAACTCTCAATCCAATTTTTATAAGGCTTTATTCCCATTATGATTTTTAAAATGATTTTGAACAGATAATGTGAATAATTCTCATCCCACAGCTCTTTATAAGCAAGGCCCCTCCTCAAGGACGAGGAGAGCCTCATTACTACCCCGAAGGGCTGCTGAAATTTCTTCTCACCCATACTTAACATTACAGCCACTCATTTTGCCAGTTTCCCTTCACATCCATTCCCCAAAGCTACTCTTTCACCATTATGAGTACAGAACGTGAAAGGGAGACTTCGACAACCTCCTGGAGCTCTCCGTACATCCTTGGAGTAGTACCCACGCCAGGGAGTCGCCCAATGGGGCTCAGTTTCTTCTTCCTCCCATTCTCCTATTTCTACATACATTTTCTTGTGTTATTTAAAATAGCACACCTCCTATCTACCCACGTTTTCCCACACCCATAGGGTTTAGACCACCCCAGGGCGTTCCCACCATGATTCTCGATTGTCTTTATTTTCTAGAATAGATACTATCTTAACGTATTCTAATAGGGCGTTTCTTTTTGTGATTTTCTTTGATTGGCAGGTAAGCAGGTGAAATCTACGAGAAACTCTGGTTCTCCGGCCAGCTAGAGGACCGAGAAAAGGTCTTTATCTTATTTCTTCTGCATTCATAGAAGCGCGACGGCCGAAGTGACGCACCATAGACGCGTCGACGAAAGCCGACGCGACACCAGTCTATCGCGGCGCCCATGGCGACCGCGACACCAGGTCCTTTCTGTTCTCTCTCCTTTCCTAGTTTAGTCAGCCACCATCTCATTTTTATTCTTAGGCGACTTGCTAGGTGGCGATCACATCCTATTTCCATGCACTAGTCTTAGCATCCATGTTTGTGTGAGGGGAAGCACAACCCTGTGATTCACCCTGTGCGATCCACCCTCCCTGTATAGCGATTTGGGACCTTTCACTGCAACCCTCATAATTTTTCCTGACTGTTTGCATTGCCATGCTTTCATGTTGTTTGTTACTATAGTGCCCTGTTGTGTTTTGATCTGTTTCCTGCGTATTTCACTGCTCTGTCTTTGTCGCGCCCGATCGCGTTGACGCGACCTTGTCGCGACGCAACGGGGGACGCGGTTATGAGTCAGTGTCTGTTATCCACTATGTTCTTTCTATCCATGCTCATGAAGCATGCATCCTTGTTATATTGCTAGATCATGTTTTTTCGTGGCTCTGTCGTTAGTATCCTGTCAAGATTCGGGTTCCGTTTAGTTTTTATTTGTAAGCTTTCAGTTCCTATCGCGGCAGCAAGAGAGGACACGAAATGTCGCGGCTTGGCCCAACCTCGCGTTATCAGGTTTGCTTTGTATGTTACTGTTTTATCCATGAATCGTTTTCTGTCTGCTCCTTGACTCATGTTGTATCATTATAGTGTCTCTTGGTTTTCTTAGTTTTGTAGGATTTCTGTTGAGTTGGGTTGGTGACTCACTGTCTGTCGGGCCTCTATCATTATCGCGGCAGCCCGCGCTGGCGCGATAGGGTCGTGTGTACCCGCCGTCGCGACTCGCCCGAGGACTTGTTTTCACCCTGTGCCTCCTTATCCTCATTCTTGCATACATTTGGGCATTTTAGTCCCTTGCATACTCTGCTCATCCCAATTGATTAGGTTCCCCTTGGTTGAGTGAGTCCTCTCACCTACGAGCACTCGTAGGCTGACTCGGGCCCACCTTCCGAGGACCTCCATAGTCCCCGTGGCCGTATGCACGTTGTGTTCGCTGGGCGGTTGTACTAGTTATATCCTAGTTTGAGCCATCCTCGTGTGTAATGTGCACCACCCTTACCATACCGGAGCACTTGAGTCCATTCCTATTAGGACCCGCATGACCGAGTGAATCTCTTTAAATCAATTCACTTAAAAGGTCAGTTCAAACCTTAAGAAATTGTGTTTTACGCATGATAATTTGGTGCTTTGATCCCCCTTCTCATCTCTGTCTTTCTTGTCGTGATAGAGTTTAGGCCTGTCGCTATCCCCAAATTGGTTGGGGGTGCATGCGTCATTGTTTAGGGAGATCGAGTCAGTCCCCTCCAATCCTTGTGCTTTATCATAATCCCCTCCGACATGGACCAATTTCGGGTCCTTGCCGACGATGCCCTTCCCCTTAGGTTGCTTGAGGAGGTGGCCCAACCTTCCATGGCCACCTCCTGGGGCATATCCAACCTCCCTCATCAATCGGGATTCGATCCCGTCCTCCTTCTCCTCCTGGGGTTGATGACCCCCATTCTCAATTCAGCCAGCTCCTTCCTCACCTCACTCCGGACCAAGTCCGAGAGTTCATAGCTGCTGCCAAGGGAAACAACATTTATCTCCCCCGGGTCAAAATTCAGCCCGACCGGCGGATTCCTCTGCCCACAGTCGCTTCAACTCCCCCCCTTTCTTCGTCTGGGGCAAATCCTACACCTCTCTCCGTCCCTCGGGCCATTCATTTTTCAGAACCAAGCTACCTTTCCCCCAGAGATGTTCCGGCTCGATCCCCTCCAACTACATATTATACGGCCGAACCAGCTCCTCTCCCTCGCAAGAGGTCTCGTTCCTTTGAGCAGCCACGCTCCCTTGTCTCTACGCATCAGTCCAATCTCCCTCCGATTTCTTTGCGGAGTGGACGAGCATGAAGAAGGAGCTTCATGACCTCCGGAGACAGATCGATCCTCGGAAGGTAGCTGACATTGCCCTCCCATCCTTCCAATACCTCCGGTGCCTCCCCAGTCCGAGCTCCATGTATATCGTCGATACTCTGGGGTAGGGGACCCTATGTTATCTGAAGAATTGATTCGTCTATGAGTCGGCACCACACAAGTATGACCGCCATCTCATGGCGTACCTTTCAGAAAATCCTTAGATGGTCCAGCTTTGGAGTGGTTCTATTCATGCCTCCCGAGGAAGCCGAGGACTTCCAAATTGTTCAAGAAAGGTTTCTGCAGCAATTCCAGGATCGAGTGGGACCCGAGTATTCTTTTGTGGATTTAGTGGCTGAAAAGATGAAGCCAGAAGAGGAGTTCTCCACCTATGCTGACCGGTGGCGCTCCTTGGCCGCCAAGGTCCGTTGCGCCCAATGCCTGAGGTAGAAAAGGTAAAGTTGTTGATCTCAATGCCACACCAACCTCCGAGCTATTTTGGCCATGAACGACATTTTCTACCATGCACCAACTATATAGCCGAGCCCGTTTCATTCAAACCCACTCAAGGACTCGCCTATACATTCCATGTTTGAAACCCCCAAGGCCCATTATGCCAAAAAGCCGGAAGGCCCAGTGGTGATCCAGACCATGAACAAGTAGGTGCCGTTAGCAATCCCCAAGGCCCAGTAGGTAGGTCTCCCTATACCCAACAGTCTTGGAACAACAACAACAATAGGCAGCCACCTCCCCAAGGACAAAATCCTCCCCAAGATCAGCGCCAATACTCCCAGGTCCCTCCACCTCAAAAGGCTATGCCCCCAGGAAGACCAATGGACCCAAGAGAGCCCAATATCCTCCATTGCCCGAGTCTCTAGCTGATGTCTTTGCAGCCCTCATGTCACTAAATGCCCTAAGACTCCCTCCGAGAAGGCAAATTGGAAAATGGTGGCCGATCAAACAAAGTACTGCGTCTATCATCGTCATCCGGACCATAATGTCCGATTGTTTCCAATTCCGGGACATGATATATGATCTCCATGAGCAGAACCAGATTGATTGGGCAGAGATGAGAGATTGATCCAAACTTTGAGGGACCAGCAAGGCCAGAGGCAACAGCCGCAACAACAGAGGTGACAGCAGCCGCAGTAACAACAGCAACAACAACAACAGCAGCAGTATCAGCCTTTCCAACAGCAATACTACAACAATAGCAACAGCAGCAGCCGCAGCAGCCGGCAAATGATCTAGGCATAATCCGTAATCCCATGCCGCAACATCAGCCTGCTCCGAACCCTCAACCAGCTCCGCCACCTCCTCCACCTGCGCACGTTAACCCCGTCATCCACCATCCACCACCAGAAGCCCAGTGGGCCTTCGATGACGACCATGAAGTAGGCCAGGTTCTGGTTATTTCTCACGTCACGCCCACTGCTCCCGCACCTACATCGACCATGCCTCCCTCCCTCACACCCCACATTGCCACCATCACCTCGCCATCCTATTCCCCTGTCATGTCACCCATTATCCCTCCACCCAACAACGTCCCTTTCTCCTCTACACCAGCGCCATTACTAGCCAACCCTTTTATCCTTGACACACCTACCCCTCCACTCCACCATAATCTTGCCCTCCGGAGCGGGCGAATGTTCCATCAGATGTACCCTAACGCATCCGTGCCTATGCCAGGTCAACCAAGCCAGCAAACCAACAATCAGCAGCAACAAGATACAGAAGAGATTGATCTGGCACCGGGAACCCAATATGATATCCTGAAGCACCTTGATCAGACCCCCGCCAAGATTTCCATATTAGAGCTCATTAAGAGATCACAGACTCACCAGGACGCCCTAAGGGCCTTTTTGCAAAGAGTCATGGTTAGCGAAGACATGAATCTGGATAATCTGCCCTCAGTGCTCAATTGTGAACAAAGGACCCACCATTACCTTTTTTGACGGTGAGTTGGCTGCTCCAAAAGCCAGGAAAATGCCCTTATGTGTAACACTCACCATAAACAAAGTGGCCATCGATGCAGCTCTAGTGGACATAGGAGCCTCTATTAATGTATGTCCATTAAGCACTCTTAGAGCGTGCAACATATCAGAATGTCAACTGTAGCCCACGCCTACCACCATCGCTGCGTATGATAATTCGCGACGTGCCTGCCATGGAGTCATTACTTTGCAAGCAGAATTGGGCCCTCTCGTCATGTCTGTGGAATTCTATGTATTGAACATTGATCACACCTACAAGGCCATCTTAGGGCGCCTATGGATTGGGTCATTTGGGGCAGTGCCATCTACAGCACATCAGTGTCTGAAGTTCCATTTCCAAGGGCGGATAGTCAAGGTAAAAGTGTGACAACGACACATACAGTGGAAGCTGTTGAGAGAGTGCTACCGTCGGTATGGCCATCCATAAGCCCATCATCTCGGTGCTTGATGTCAACTACACTTGGGCCTGTACATTCTCTTCTAACCGCCCAATTGTGTCTCCACCTGTAATGGCAATCAGAAAAGGGGTGAACACGAACACAAAGGGGTGGGACATTATGTTCAGGCTGGGTTATCAGTCAGGAAAAGGTCTGGGTGCTCATCTCCAAGGGCAAACCAAGACTGTGGCACCGCCAAGAAATTTACAAAGCGTGGCCTTGGATATTCAGAATGGGCACTTTCTCATCTCCTCCACAATCGGACCATGGACCGCTCACTTGGTCCTTATATGAGCACTTTGTCAGAGGGCCCATTTAGCCCGGATATAACACCACCATAGAAATACCAAGATCAGCTTATCAAGCTTTAGAGGAGCAATGGCTCAACAAGAAGAAGAGAGCTGAGGGGGATACTGAGGATCCGGACCAAGACAATGTCGTCTCATCAGTTAGTCTGTTGTTTGAAGAATCAGAAGCTGAGGAAGAAGAACCAGAATTAGAAGACCTCATTTCTGCAGTAAATCGTCTGTTCAGTGAAGAAGATGTGCCACAAGTAGCAGCGTTATCAGCGTCAGCGACCACCACAGGCGACAGTTGCCTGGATCCGGTGAGGAAAAGCAGTCAAAGGGTTCACCCCTTTTATATAGGAGCTCTGGCCAGGGTTTCCCGGCCTCCATCCATCTTATTTCATCCATGCTCAATCTCAATCTTCATTTCATTCCTTTTCCTCTCCCCTTCATTGTTCAAATCTCACCCGACGCCGTTGAGGATTCATTCGTCCTTCGCCCCGCTTCATCATTTTCTTTAATGGTTCGGTCCTGTCTTTTTCTCGAAATCATTAGTCTAATGTAATTCCTTTTTACTCAAAAAACAAAAAAAAGAAAAAAAAATAAAAACAAAAACAAAAATAATAAAAAAATTTGTGTGTCCTCCTGCTTCTGACGGCGATCCCCGTCACCTCCCTCCTGCTCCTGCTCCCGACGGCGATCCCCGTCACCTCCCTCCTGCTCCTGCTCCCGATGGCGATCCCCGTCACCTCCCTCCTGCTCCTGCTTCCGACAGCGTTCCCCGTCACCTCCCTCCTGCTCCTGCTCTCGACGGCGATCCCCGTCACCCCCCTCCTGCTCCTGCTCTCGACGGCGATCCCCGTCACATCTGCTCCCTGGCGGCCCATCGCCCTTTCTTTTGCCTTTGTTCGTGCCTTCACCTGGCGGTCAGACATGACCATTTCGGGCGATTCGGGTGAGGGGCCTTCTGCTCCCCTACACCCCGATGCTGTTGCCGGCACCCTGAGCTCGGGTGGCCCGCTTCCTCCTCCAGCCCCATCGGAGGACCTTCGCAGCCCTGCCGCACCCTTTGTTTTCCTTCCAATAAACCTCTGGACGCTTCTCCAGAGCCTCTTGTGAATATCAAATCTAGCTTAAGTTCAGGGGTAGTTTCTAGTAAGTCCCCATCCCCGTCTAGGAAAAAGAAGGGTAGTGGCATACCCCGTAGATATCTCTTAGACTTAGTTCAAAGGTGTGGCGCTCTTCTAGTTGTCGAAGAGTTCGTCAAAGAAGCAGTGGTTCTGAACTCAGAGGAGATACAGATAGAGGAAGGGCTGAAGATGGCTTTGGGATATATGAAATCGTAGCCAAGAAGACCCGTTAGATGAGAATAATTGTGAAATAGAGGATGCTGCTGAGGCGTATGCTAGTGGTATGAGGAGATTCAATGAACCTACCTCAGCAGTCGATGAACCTACTAAAGAGGTAAACGTGGGAACAGAAGAGGACCCCAGGCCCTTAACCATAGCCTCTAATCTCCCTCCCGAAGAAGAAGAGTGCTCATAGAGATGTTGAGGGAGTTCAAGGATTCATTTGCCTGGTCCTACGATGACATGCCCGGCATTGACCCCGATCTGGTGGAGCATAGATTAATTTTGAAACCAGGAGCAGTTGCTGTCAAATAAAAGCTAAGGAGATTCCTCCCCCACATTGCTTTGAAGATGAAAGAGGAGATTGATAAGCTACACAAAGCCAAGTTCATCCGTGTAGTCCTCTATCCTTTGTGGGTGGCAAATATTGTCCCAGTCATGAAAAAGGACGGAAGAGTGCGTATCTGCATAGACTTCCGGGACTTGAATAAGGCATGTCCTAAAGATGATTTCCCTTACCTCACTTGGACGTTCTGATCGATAATACAGCAGGGTTCGAAACTCTATCTTTTATGGATGGGTATTCCGGCTATAACCAAATTCGTCTAGCCCCGAAGGATCAAGAGAAGACCTCCTTCACCACCCTATGGGGAACATATTGCTATGTGGTCATGCCGTTTGGACTAAAGAATGCCGGCGCCACATATCAAAGAGCGATGTTAGCCATCTTCCACGACATGATACATATTGATGTTGAAGTTTACGTGGATGATATTGTGGTGAAGTCTCGGACCAGAAGAGAGCATTCCTCCGTACTTGCCAGGGTGTTTCGCCGTGCACAAGAGTATCAATTAAAGATGAATCCAAAAAAGTGCGTGTTTGGAGTCTCTTAGGGGAAATTGCTAGGCTTCATAGTTAGTAAACGAGGGATTCAAATAGACCCGCACAAGGCCAAGGCAATAAAGGAGATGCCTCCTCCCAAGAACATATCTGAGCTTCGAGGTTTGATTGGTCGACTTCAGTTCATAAGGAGGTTTATATCTCAACACTCCCAAAGGTGTCGTCCTTTCTACGAACTGTTGAGGGGAGGAGTCAATTTTGAATGGAATAATAATGCCAAGAGCCTTTGATGAACTCAAGAGTTATCTTATGAATCCTCCCGAGCTTCAGGCGCCCATCCCTGGGAAACCCTTGATCCTATATCTGTCAACAATTGAGGACTCCCTAGGAGCTGTCCTTGCTCAGCATGACGAATCTGGCAAAGAAAGGGCAGTCTATTACCTATCTAGGCTCTTCAATCCCTCCGAGCTCAAACTCACCACAATGGAGAAAACATGTACAGCGCTAGTCTGGGTAGTGCAAAATTGAAGCACTACTTCCTAGCTCATAAGGTGAGTTTGATTTCTAGAATGGACCCTATTAGGTATCTCCTTGAAAAGCCAGTCCTCGCCGATAGATTGGCACGCTGGCAAAGTTTCCTCTCCCAGTTTGATATCTCCTTTGTTGTTCAGAAAGCCATAAAAGGGTATGCCATTGCTGAGCACCTTGCTCACCTCCCTCTTCCTCATAGTGATACGGTTCAAGAGGAATTCCCCGATGAAAACTATCACTTGTCTCTCATGATCCCTTCTGGTCACTCCACTTCGATGGAGCTCTCAATTCTATGGGACGGGGCATAGGTGTGTCTTGCTCACCCCAGAAGGGATCACCATTCCTTTGGCTTATCAACTCCAGTTCTACGCCACCAACAATATCTCCGAGTATGAGGCTCTCCTAGCCGGTTTAAAGCTCGCCTACCTCTTAGGCGCGGTCACCTCAAGATCATAGGAGATTCTCAGCTCGTTCTTCGGCAGGTCCTTTCTACCTATGGCACTCGTGACCCCAAGCTCAAGCCATATCAAGATCTGGTCACGTTCCTAGCCAAGCAATTCCGTCAACATCTACATCCATACCTCGCTCTTAGAACATTCTGGCCAATGCTCTGGCATCGTTAGCTTCGTCTCTCTCTTCCTCTCGGCCGTAGTGCTGAGACTATCACTGTTCAGAGGTTAGAAGCTCCCTAACTCAGGATCCTTGGTTCTCAAACCTTAGGAGCTCCCTAGTTTGAAGGCAGAGAAGAAAGAAGCGAAGGAGTTATTGCTTGTTGAATTAGGAGAATTGATGGAAGAAGAAAGGCCGTGGTACCATGAGATTGGGCAATTTTGCAGGGACGGTACCTTCCCAGAAGAAGCTGAAGCAGAAGATAGGAGAGCTATCCGTAGAGCAGCATTAAAGTATACCCTCATTGGTGAAGTTCTTTACAGACGCGCTCTAAATGGAATGCTCCTTAGATGTGTGACAGATGAAGAGGCTTGGAAAATAGTGGAAGGATCCCACTCCGGTGAATGCGGAGGGCATGTGAATGGTCAGATGTTAGCCAAGAAGATCCTTAGGCAGGGCTACTACTGGCCAACCTTAGAAGAGGACTGTGCCGCCTACGTTCGTAGGTGTGTCAAATGCCAAATCCATGCCGATAAAATCCATGCTCCGTCTTCCTCTTGCATCTGCTATCCTCTCCTGGCCTTTCTCCATGTGGGCCTTTGATATCATCGGGCCCCTTGGTGATCCTAATGCTCAGATAAAACAAAAATCCTTCATCCTCACTGCTACTGAGTATTTCACCAAGTGGCCGAAGCAGAAGCATTTGCGGAAATCAAAGGTTCAACCGTGTGTAGATTCATCATGAAGAACATCATTGCGTGGTTGGAGTACCAGGCAGCCTCGTCACCGACAATGGACCGCAGTTCATATCCCAAGAGCTTCAGACCTATGTAAGAGATTCAATATTTTCTTGCATCATTCGTCTCGTATTATCCACAAGGCAACGGCCAGGCCGAAGCCACAAACAAAACACTTTTGAAAATTCTGAAGAAACCTGTGAGTCTAATAAATTTGCTGACTGGCCAGAAAAGCTAATTGAGGCTTTGTGGGCCTACCGCACCTCTGTACGAACGCCCACGGGGCAAACTCCTTTCTCACTTACATACGGAATGGAAGCGGTATGTCCACACGAGATCCTCATCCCTTCGCTAAGAATTCAGTGGACAAGAACTTAATCCCGATGAATATCGGGAGGCGTTGCTTACACAACTAGAACTCTTAGACGATGACGTCTAGCTGCAGCGATCACGTGCTTTATATCAAAATAGACTCTCAAGATCTTTTCAAAAGAAAGTAATTGAGCGTAAATTTCAAGAAGGAGACATGGTTTTGAAGCGAATTTTCATAAAACCTGGAGGTCGAAGGTCAAAATTGTCTGCAAACTGGAAGGGCCGTACGTCGTTAAAGAAGTGTACCCGGGGAACACGTATAGGCTAGTTAATGCCGACGGTGATGAACTTTCTCATCCATAGAATGGATTATATCTTAAAAGATTCTACCCATGATAATCAGTCTTTTGATAACAACACCATTGACAGGTCCCATTTGCCAAGTGTCTCGCTCCCCTCCCTACTGGCAGAATAATATTTATGCACAATCGCACGCACAACATGGTGACCTAAGGTCATTGCCTCTTCATGTATGGTGTTCTCGCTTAGCCCTCATTCAGGGAAGCAAAGGTCAATTCTCTCCCTACTCGGACAGGTCTAGGGGCAGGGGGAGGCTAGCCTGTAATCATGCAACAGTATAAACCATGTTTTGAAGTCTCAAAGAGGGACGGGCAGTTCTAAAAAATAAAAATATATATATAGCGCAAAAATAAAGTGACAAAATGATGAAATGAAGGGGGGCATGTTAAAGAGAAGCAGTATAGTTTCCCCGCGAGACGCCTTTGAGCCCGGTCGCACGCATGCCCCAATCTAAAATATATATATAAAAAAAATTGTGGCCCTAAAGTCCCTGAACAACGATGAATCTCACATGTGACATACTCCTTGCAAGTTTTACAGGTTAGTAACCCCGACCCTGAGATTAAGTCTTATCACATTTATATTCTTCCTATCCTTCCTAAAATGACCAAAGAATTCCTACACTTGGTCTGTGTTGGAATATTGACATCACAGGGGCAAGAAATCTTAGCAAACCTAAGATGAACATGCGTTGCACATAAATCTTACTCGTCAGAGTGAAATGGAGGTAAGACTCAGGGTTAATCACTCAAGATTAAGAAGTGTTGTTATCAAAAGAAATTTCAAATATCAAAATCCAAAAAAAAAATCAAAAGATCTCCCCAAAACCAAAAAAAAAAAAAATATATCTATATATTATATATACCAAAATAAAAAATCAAAATTCCCAAAATCCAAAAATATATATATTTCAATAAAATGCGTGTACATATTGCTTTTCTTTAGCATGCTTTATTTTCGTTGTCTTTTCTCCTATTCAATAAGGCTCGGCCCCTTGACAATTACGGAGTTTATTTTTCATCATTTTAGCGCAAGGGGCTGAGCCTAAGAACAGATCTAACTTGTTCTTCTAAGTGTGTGCAGGAGTAGGTAATTCAAAAGGCAAGTGCGACGTCACACTCAGAACCCTCTGTCTCTCTCGCTGGTTTGAAATTCGCCTCTCACTCGTGTCAATCGCAAATCATTCATTTATCATAATATTGGAAAAAAATAAAAACTGCACTAAGATATGAACAAAATGTACATAGATAAAGGGGAGGTGGCTCACAAGTCTCCTCATTATCCACCGCCACTCTCCTCGATCCCTCTCGCTATCTGGAGGTGGTAGTATCTCACCACCCCCTCCGCCATCATGGGTGCTACCCTCGCCCTGCCGGCGCCTCTCCTCCTCCTCGTTCCTCCGATTGCTGGAGGACCTGCTAAATACTGTCCGACGGAGGCGCCGTCGCCCTGCTGACGCTCGCCCCGCTCCGGCTCCGACTGTGTGAACGGCCTATGTCCGTCACGATCTGCTGAAGCCCTGTGCCAGCGTCCGTTGCGCCAGCAGCTCCGCACGTAGTCGGGTGACCTCCTCTTGGTCTCCGGGCGTCCTCTGCACCCGCAGCGTCGCCAGCTCCCTCGCCATCCCCGCCACCTGTGCCTCAGCTGCCTCCACCCGGATACGTAGTTGGTCCCTCTCGCTCCGGGTAGCCTAGGCCTCCCCCGCGGAACCGGTCCCTCTCCCCCTGCAACTCCATAGCATGCTCATGAGTCAGCTCCAAGTCTCTCTCCTGCGCAACAAGCATCAATCAGCATCATGTGGAAATGATCAACTCAAACCTTTAAATGAACTTACCTGCTCCTCCAAGTGCCTCTGAGCCTCCTCGGCTCTCAACACCGCCCCTGCGAACCGGGCCTCCAGAAGCGTGGGAGAGCCCCCTGCGCTCTGAGAGGAGGAAGCACCGCCTACTCCGGTACCCCTCACTCTCTCCAGCTCACTCCGCTGCACACAAAAGACATGTCAGTTTCTAAAAATCTGCTTGAGTTAAATCAAAGGGCTGAAAGTGAACAAGTGCTTACCAGCTCTGTCGTCTGCCTCTGGGCTGCCTCCCGATCTTTCAACCACAGACTGGAGCAAGGCTCGGAGTGATGCGATCTCACCAGTCCATCCACCTGCAATGAATTGCCAAATCATCAGTTCTAATCCTAATCCAAATTCTTGAGCCGTGGTTAGAAGTTTTACCTAGTGTCGGGCGCTCCTTATATACCTTTCCTCCATACTTCCAGGCGTACGCCTGGAGGTAGGCATCGTCAGTGATAGCGTCCGATCTGACCCCCTTGCCCTTGCGCTCCCAGTTCTCATTCTGCTCTCGCGCCCCTCCCGCCAGTCTGTCGTGTCGTGAGTCCCCAAAGCTCCGACCCGGCCGACGAAAGCGGTCCCGGACAGGGAACTTCACGACACTCTGCCTGAGGCCTAGTGAACGCCTGGTCAGGAATAGGTTCAGAGGTAGCACAAGGTTTAGCGCATGCAACCACACCGACCTACCGAAGTAGGGGCGGGCCTACGCCAACCAAGGCTGTCCCTCATCACCCTCCCCCAGATATGGCTGCCAACCACCTGCAAAAGGGGAAGCAATCAGTCATTAGGCAATTGAATCAAGCAAATAATTTAAGCAAAAGCAAAGATTAAGGGTACTTACATCCAAATAAGGGTAGCTGTCATAGCCTCTTGTAAGCGCTCCAGCTGGTCGCAAGGTGGCGGGTGTCTCGACGAGAGTCCCAGCGGCGTGCAATAGGCACGAGGCCCGCCGTGTGAGATCCCCTCTCCCCAGGGCTGGGAGGTGTAGGTAGGCCCAAACCTGCAAGATGAATGACAAATCAGATGGCAGTTTAAGCAAGTGCGGTTTAAATCCAGAAGAGTTAGAAGGGAAGGTGTACCTGAAGGAAGGGTAGAAGCCGCTCGTAGATGTCTGCCGCTCCGAGACACTCAAGCCATTGAACTGGTGCGCTAGAAAGGCTGCTCCCAAGCATACCCCCCTACCTCACCTAGGTTCTCCAGCAGGGCAGGAAGCGGCAGTGGACTGCATCGCCTCTCGTGGCAAACAAAAGTCTACCAAGAAAGAAACGAGAAAGCAGCGCAAGTCCAAGTCCGCCTGCGGCCCAGGCTCACTCGCAAGCTCCCTCCGGCTGACCCTAGCTAGCATCGCAAGGTACTCATCCTCATTCTCCCCGGCATTCTTCCCCGCCTCATATAAACTCAGACTCTCCTGCAATGCTACCCTAGGCACTAGGAGGACCTGCGCTCTACTGGAGGTTTAGGAGGCGCTCGGCTAGATCGTGATAGCAGGGTAGGTGTGGCCGCTCACTGCTCGCCCGTAGACTCTGAGCCCTATGACCCGGCTCACATCCTCCAAGCTGGGGATCATGTGCCCCCATGGGAATGCAAAGGCACCCCCTCTGCGTCCCACATGCTCCGCAGGGCCTGGGTAAGGGCCGGATCCACCCTCATCCTCTCAATCCTAAAATCTCCCCAAACCCCATCTCCTCTACCCGCTCTCGATGGAAAGAGTGGAAGGCTAGGAAGAAGCTAGCACCAGTGTCCATGACACTCGAGCCCTCATTTCGCTCTGCAAGATTCATTCAAGTTCAATCAGGCTTTTATTTTGTGTTCGGGCAGAGTCGTGGTGACAGCTGTGGTAGCCGCGACCTTGTCGCGTCTGTCCTAGACGCCGCAACATTGTCGCAACGCCTCGCCCAGCCGTGACACCATGTCGCGGCAAGTCGTTCTGACGCGTTCTCAGAGTCAAACCGGCCGGAGCCCTCTTTGTTTGATCCTCCTTTTCTTTGGCGTTTCTCCCTACATTCGCCCTCCAGGGGCTCCGTCAACCTCTATTCTTCTACCATTCAGGTTTTGAGGGTGAGTTACTTACCGATTTCATGGCCTTGGTCCGTCTCTTCCGCTCCTCCTCCTCCACATCCATGGTCGGAGCTGTCTCCTCCTCCTCCTCTTCCATGGCGACCTCGGGCAGCTCCCCCTCGACCGGAGGCTCCTCCATCTGTCCCCGAGAGCTCCGACGCTCCACTTGGCGCTTCCTCCGCAATGAACCTTCGCCGATCTCTTTTCCTCCTTCCATCGCAATGGGGTTGTCTTGGATTGTTTTGTTTAGCTAGCAAGAAGGTCAGAGTGCAAGGGGGTTGGAGAAGATTTTCGGAGGTATGGAAGCTTGGGATTTGAAAACCGAAAAGGGAGAAGGAAAGGGGCCGTTTTTTTTGAATGAGTCGGTTCTTGACGCGACGCAGCGCCCGGTCGCGTTAGGGTCGCGCCCCGCTGGGCTGCCGCGACAGTGTCGCGACCCCCCGCTCGGCCGTGACATAAAGGAGACACTTTTGACTGTCGCGTCATCAACAGAACTCTTGCGATTACAGGAAATTCATTCTTATTCATTCAAATGTAAAGTCTTTTACATGCTCTAATTCATTCTAAATAATCAACCAATTCTTTCAAATCCTAACTACCATCTGGACTACACATCAAATCAGATCAAATCAAATCATTTGTTCCCTCCCACTAGTGAGGCTAGTGAGCCACAGCGGAGAACACACACAACCAACCAGAGCCCGGCAAGCTACGGCCCCATGCCTGACCTCCCTACAAGGCTCCGGAACCAACGCAGAGCGAGGCAGTGAGAAAGGACTAGTTAGTCCGCATCGAAAGAGCACCACAACAACCTCGATGACCTAGACCCAGATAAGAGAGCCCTACAAATGACTCTACGCTGGTGTCCCCACCATTTTCCCCTCTGCTACCAGAGGCCGTGACTCGAGCAAAACCCGCTGCCTGGAGAACTCCCTCTAACAGGTGCACGGGGACCGGGGGTCCCAGGTAACGGTAACAACCTATCTTGTGGACAAGCCCTCAAGTGCCTAGCACCGAGCGAAAGAGAACTGGTGGGGCAACAACCACAGAAACCGACACAGCTGGCTGGTAACCAAGACAAGCCGGCAGGCACAAGCACGCACGGCACACCTCTCAGGAACCCCCAGGAGGATCGTCAGCCAACCAAGGCACAACCACAGCGAGAAACACAGGCAACCAGAATGCGACCACAGGGCGTCGCCTTGTGAACAAGAAGGCGACGACCAACCTGTCGCCACCAGGTCGCGACGACCAAGGTGCTGCTTCCCATCTGAATGCGACGTATCGACCCGTCGCGTTCAGCATCAGAAGGCCGAACCCCAAAGCAGGTCAGCAGACCTGCAGCCAACAAACACCAAAGCTAGAAGGCGACGAGAACCCCTTCGCGACCTGAAGGAAGAATGTGACATGGATCCTATCGGAACCGGAAAGTGACACGAAGGGTGGCACCTTCAGATTCAGAATGCCACCTATCGAACCGTCACATTCCTCATCTTAAGGCAGGTCCCTTGGGGAAAAACCACCCCAAGGCCCACACCCCAATGGGCCACAAGGCCAAGGCCCTAAACAGGAGGACTGGCCTCGTGCCAAGTTGGTGAGAACCTCCCTCTAACTAACTTAGACACGAGCCATCCTCCGCCACGATAGGAATATAACTGAAGGGTAGAGGGGAACGCGACGGCCAACCTGTCGCCACCAGAAGCGACAGGTTGCACGTCACCTTCTGTCTGGTGTCACGACAGCTAACCTATCGCGACCTCAGACAGAAGCCCGAACCGAGCAATGGGGCCATCCCATGGTCCCACAACTACATAACCTCCTCCAAACAAGTGGGGGAGGGAGCACACTAACAAGGAAGCTAAAAGTGGCTCGAGGGCACCAATGCCACCTCTCCTCGCCCACACACCACGAGAACTAAGCTAAACACGTAGACGGAGCACCACCGGCAAGCATCCACCCGTGTGAAATCACAAGGGAACTCACGAGCACGGGAAGGATCGCCCAAAACTAAGCTCCATCTACTCTAACAAGGAAGGGAACAAAATCCCTATAGGTAAACGAAGAACCGAACCCAAATGGGCCTTCACGATGGCTCCGCCACCTCCTCCTCGCTCCATGACGCTGCTCCACTGCTCCGCCACGAGCTCGTCAGCACCTCCCTCTCCAAAATGTCTAAGAAGGAGGGAGGGAGGTCCCCCACCTCGGAGAGGAGAGGAAGGAGGAGAAAGGGAAAAAAGGAGAAAGAAAGGAGGGTCTACTGCCTTGAGGCCTCGGAACTGAGGTCGCGACAACATAGGCGTCGCGTTCTCAACCAGAACACGACAACCACCTTGTCGCCTTCTCAAAATTTTCGACATGACATCTGTCAGGCAGACATCCTTCAGACCAATGTCACACATGTAGGAGTCTCAGGTGAATGCGACAACTGGCACGTCGCCTTCACACACACGCTGCGGACATGTGGCACACCAGCCACAGACAACAGGACACGACACAAGGGTCGTCACCTTCTCAACCAGAAGGCGACACAAAGTACGTCGCATTCAGAACGCGACAACCCGATCCGTCGCGATCCCAAGAACAACACCAAGGAAGCCAAAACCCAGGATGTTACAAGCAAGTAGGGTTGGCCCAAGTTTAAGTACTATAGATAATACAATATAACTGGGGAAAAGGACAAGCTGGATCAAACAAGGGGAATCGGTCAACTATTTAGGAGATCTCAGTTTGTTCATCATGCTTTTTTTTGTCTATCAGTCAAAGTATCACTTCATCATATCTGAAGTTACACTTCGTTATATCATAAGCTAGTACTTTGTCATATCCGATGTTAGTACTTCATCATGCTACTTTTTGTCTTCATCCGTCGAAGTCTCACTTCGTCATATCCGAAGTTAACTTTGTCATATCCGAAGTTACACTTCGTCATATCCGAAGCTAACTTTGTCATATTCGAAGCTGGTACTTTGTCATGTTGCTTTTTGTCTTTATCAGTCGAAGTCTCACTTCGTCATATCCGGAATTACACTTCAGCTGACTGCGTTATATCTTGGCCAGTCGAATTTTTTTATCGATTTGTTGAACATCGATTATTTTTAAATACCGATCGTCTTTATAAAACATTGATTGTCTTTATATATTGATTGTCTTCATAAAACATAGATTGTCTTCATAAAATATCGATTATCTTTATATATTGATTTTCTTCATAAAACATCAATTATATTATATATTAATTGTCTTCATAAAAATTGATTGTATTTATAAATAGTACAGTTGTTTCACATAATTATCTTATTATTTCTTTGTCTGGCTATAGATTTTTTTGTCTGTCTCATAAGATCTCTTCCTTCCAAGGGTAGAGCAGTTGACCTGAATGGTATGATCAGTTTCCAGTGTGTTACAGGTTTCCTCAAAGAAGACAAGTATTTAGGAGACAAATTAATAGTAGCCCAAGCGAGAAGAGAAAATAGGGTAGCACAGGTGAGAAAGGAAAATAGTGTTGCATAAGCGAGAAGGGAAATAGGGCAGCACGTGAGAAAGGAAAATAGTGTTGCACAAGCGAGCAGGGAAAATAGGGTAGCACAAGTAAGAAGGGAAAATAGGTAAGCGAGAAGGGAAAATAGAAGACAAGATTCCTATCTTAGATAAAAGAAAATGAGAATAATCTCAAAGTGGCAGAGCTTCCGGAGCTCTTTCCAAACAGCACCCAATGCCTCCTCCCTCCTCCTCCTTCTTAAGACCTCAGTAGAAACAGTAGCAGTAGTGCGAGGTTTGGATAAGGACCACTAGGGGGGGTGTATATATAAAGATTACATTTGTAAGGCGTGCGTGAAATCTGGACGGTGGGGATGAGTTCTATCGGGGATTTTACCCAAAATTAACACGTATGGTTGCCAACACGTAATTTGGATTACGTACGTGAACAATGAAATGACTACGTAATAAATGTGTCACCTGTAAAAAAAAAATAAAAAAAAAAATATATATATATATATATATACATATATAAATTCATTTTCTTTTAATCTTTTCTATTAATGAAATTTTTATGTATTTAGTTGTCAACTTATGTAAAATCACATGTGCTTATGCCCAATGATTATTTTGGTAATGGCAGTGTGAGGTGCACTTGATTTAATGATACATTATCATGCAATATTTAGATTACATGACCAATTTGTTCTATAAATAAACTTGAGGTGTTACATCTCTCCCCTACTAGAAAAGAATTTGGTCCTCCAAATTCAACTCTTATCAAATACTAACCTGCAAATAATTCTGGATATTTGACTTGATATCATCTTCTACCTCCCATGTTGCTTTTTCTTGTCCCCCGCTGACTCCATTGAACTGGTTTCTCTTCGTATGCCAAGTTACTTTGCACATTCAATCTTCATATTCTATGACATCGGATGGGTCATAGACATATGTCCATAGCATAGATACACGAAAGATATCTTGTACATTGGATAACTAAGGGGGTAGAGCAAGCTGATAAGTCACTATTCCAGCTCTTTTTAGTATTTCAAATGGCCTAATGTAACGTGGATTGAGCTTGATATTGACTTTGAATTTGCGGATTCCTTTTCGAGGTGATACTTTTAGAAAAACATGATCTCCTTGCTAGGATTCTAATTCTCTTCTTCGTTGATCGGCATAACTTTTCTATCGATTTTGTGCAGCTTTCATCCTTCATTGAATTATCTTTATGATTTTCAATGCTTCTTGTATCATTTCTGGCCCTAACATTTGTGGATTATTCATCTCTGTCTAGCAGATGGGTGATCTACATCGCCTACCATACAAAGCCTCGAAGGGTGCCATCTGAATTGTGCACAGGTAGCTGTTGTTATAAGCAAACTCCATGATCGATAAATGATTATTCCAATCTTGTTCAAACTCTAGTGTACAAGCTCTCCACGTCTTCAACAACGTTTTTAATCTCAGGAGATTGGGAAGATCATTCCCCTTGTTCATGTGTCTTCCCTCCCTCATTTGACATTGGATCATAAACCTATTCTCCTAGGATTCATAAATTTTATTCATGAGACTTCCCTATTCTAATAGGTTATTTGCCTGGAATGGAAATCCACCCCAACATGATATTTGGATAGCCAATCAGCCCCAAAAATCACATCATAATCCCACATGTCTAGACAGATTAAATCTCTGGGAAAGTTGTGTCCCTCAATCATTATGGTACTAGTTGGGCAGTGGCAACTAAGTTCCTTCCCTTTATTGAGAGGCGTAGCAACCTCCAATTTTTTCGATAGTGGGACTGGATGTTCTCCAAAAGAGTTAGCAATTGCTTGGATAACAAAGGAATGTGTTACACCTGAAAGCATAGGCAGGTTTTGAGTTCACAGAAATTGTACCTTCCACAAGCCCGCCTTCCTCTAATGCTTCGGATTTCATTCCTTGAATAGCTTACAGTCGACCTTACCTAGGTCTGGGATTCTGTGAAGGGGATACCTTAGGCAGAAGGGGGCAGTTGGGGAGTCGGTGCTGATCACTTCCACAACGTAGACAAGCTCCTAACTTCTTCCAGCAATTCTCTTCTTTAGGCCTATGGAGGTGGCAATAATGACAAACATTGTTAACTTCAGTCACCATCCTTTTTGCCTTCATGTTGATTGTTGAGGCCTAGATGCATTTTCTCACCTCATACTTCCTTTTACGTTCTCCTACAGTATAGCCTCACTAGATTTCCCTGAAATCTTTTCTGCCATTTCAGTGGCGGCTTGAAGAGCTAATGCCCTCTTAACCATCTCGAGATAGTGATAATCAAATGAGATGCCAACTGAGGGACAAAGGTCGGGCGCAAGCCATTTAGAAACCTCTTGGCTTTCAACTTTTCGGTGACGATCATATGAGGGGCATACCTCGATAAGTGAGCAAACTGTGCCTCATACTCAACTACTGATAAAGCTCAATGTTTCAAGTTAATGAATTCCATTGCCTTCTCTTCTTGGACTACCTCAAAAACATATTGCTCGTTGAATAATTCAACAAACTCCTCCTAGGACAGTTGATCTGCATCTCCCTGTAACTTCCATAGTTTCCCACCAGGCTCGGGCATCCTTGTCCAATTGGAATGTAGCCAACGGACTTTGTCCTCCTCCTCGCACCTAATAGCTTAAAAATTCTCATGATCTCCTTGACCTAGTTCTCAGCCTCATCTGGTTGGTACTTCCAAAGAAAAGAGAGGGATTTAGACTATGAATTCCTTGAAGATGTTGGTTTCGTTATGCGAGTTGCTTTGGGCTACTATTTTCAATGCTCGCGTTATGCCCTAAACCGTATTCTCCATTCTCCTCCATGCTTCACCTCTTCCGTCCATAACTAGTTCAGAAGATAATCTGAGATGTTCAAATACCATAGTTAATATTGCAACCCATGTCCATAAGTTGACATAGCTAGAGATTCTATTATATATCTATTTTTTACACGCCTTCTACTAATAGGCAAATTTACATCGTTTCTAAACAAAAGCCTCTCTCCATATCATCTTGATATCTTTACAAAAGTTAGCTATCTACAATAATCTACTGTCATACAGGAGGGCACGAAAGGGTCATAACTATGGTTCCTTTCATTCACTGGTGTTAGTGGATCCCGATGACTGGTCCTAGGCGTCTGTGTGGTTGTAGTATAATTCTCTGCCTGCTTCAGTCATCACGTCCCAATATATCTCTACATGGTGCAACAACAGATATTGGCATGTTCTTAAGGTGTCTAATTCTTCCATAATGGTAGTCATGATTGCTAAGATGTAGGAGGGTAACTGGCCAGAAATGCCATACAAGTGAATTTTAAGACTTACTCTTTAATTGTTAAGTGGGCTTCGTGCTGGGCTTGAGCATAAAGTTCCATGTCTTGATGCACTAGTTCCATAGCTAGTAGTAATCGTTCTTGCGCGTTGGGTTCCATTATGTTACAGACAACAGGTCAATTTATTAAAATGAAATGATTTCAACTATTTCTAGTACTAATTTCACAAATTTCTACCCATCTCACAGGTTGTTTCTAGGGTTAATAGACCTGGCTCTGATACTAGAATACTGTCACGTCCTACACATCGACTATTTTCGGAGGTGACAGTGGGTCCAAGATAAAGTAAATAGGGATCGCCATTCATAATCACAAGGCAGTGTAGTAGAATAATTACATTATATAAACTGATACTTTCGGGTTTAATGTATACAACAACAAGACTAAAAGAAGCAGGGTTTTCAAGTTAGGATCCACTCGACGCCCAATCCCCTAGCGAATCAGTCTCATCTGAGATGCCTGAAAGGAAAGTAGGATTCATGAGCAATTGTGCCCAGTAGGAAATTTCCATAAATAATAATAGTAAGGTATGATGGTAGTATGAAAAGAGCAATATGTATACCGTTTAATGAGACAATACAATTGGCATACATAATGACACTACAGTACAATTCAATAAAGATATCATGATAGAGTTTGCCCGGGACCAAATAGTAATAAAATTCATGGCATAATATAGTTCATGGAAATGTAGACTAAATTTAGCAGTAGGTGGTGTTATGCCAAATACACAGTAGATCCATTCTCGACGGGTACATATTCAAATTGACCGATTCAGTGGTCGAGTTCGGGTGCTCCTCCCAGGACTGGATTGGCCCCATTGCACAAGCATTGGTACAATAGAGTCTAAAGACCCAAGTGTCAACATTTCCATTTGATCAGTCTTTTAGTATGGTTTGGACAGATCTTAAAAGAACATTAATATTATAGCGAATGCAAGAGTATTAGGAAGGTAAGACCAGTAAGTTGGGTTGACCCAAGTTTAAGTACTGTAGATAAATACAATATAACTGGGGAAAAAAACAAGTTGGAACAACAAGGGGAATCGGTCGACTGTTCAAGAGATCTCAGTTGGTTCGTCATGCTTGTTTTTGTCTTAATCAGTCGATGTCTCACTTCATCATATCCGAAGTTACACTTCGTCATATCCTAAGATAGTACTTCGCCATATTCGAAGTTGGTACTTCGTCATGCTGCTTTTTGTCTTGATCAGTTGAAGTCTCACTTTGTCATATCCAAAGTTAACTTCGTCATATCTGAAGCTAACTTTGTCATATCCAAAGCTGGTACTTCGTCACGCTGCTTTTTGTCTGGATCAGTTGAAATCACAGTTGGTTCGGCATGCTTGTTTTTTTGTCTTAATCAGTCGAAGTCTCACTTAGTCATATCCGAAGTTAACTTCGTTATATCCGAAGTTACACTTCGTCATATCCTAAGATAGTACTTCACCATATTCGAAGCTGGTACTTCGTCATGCTGCTTTTTGTCTTGATCAGTTGAAGTCTCACTTTGTCATATCCAAGTTAACTTCATCATATCCGAAGCTAACTTCGTCATATCTAATGCTGGTACTTCGTCATGCTGCTTTTTGTCTTGATCAGTCGAAATCTCACTTCGTCATATCCGAAGTTACACTTTGTCATATCCAAAATTAACTTCGTCATATCCGAAGCTAGTACTTTGTCATGCTGCTTTTTGTCTTCATCAGTCGAAGTCTCACTTCGTCATATCTGAAATTACACTTCAGCTGACTGCATTATATCTTGGGCAATTGTCTTATCGATTTGTTGAACATCGATTGTTTTTAAATACTAGTTGTCTTTATAAACTTGATTGTCTTTATATATTGATTTTCTTCATAAAACATCGATTGTCTTCATAAAACATCGATTATCTTTATATATTCATTGTTTTCATAAAACATCGATTATCTTCATAAAAGATTGATTATCTTTATATATTGATTGTCTTCATAAAACATTGATTGTCTTCATAAAACATCAATCATCTATATATATTGATTGTCTTCATAAAACATCGATTATCTTTATGTATTTATTGTCTTCATAAAACATCAATTGTCTTCATAAAACATCGATTAATATTTTATATTGATTGTCTTCGTAAAACATCAATTGTCTTCATAAAACATCGATTATCTTTATATATTGTTTGTCTTCATAAAACATCGATTGTCTTCATAAAACATGTATTATCTTTATATATTGATTGTCTTCATAAAACATCGATTGTCTTTATAAAATAAGTACAGTTGTTTCACATAATCATCTTATTATTTCTCTATCTGACTACAAATCTTTTTATCTATCTCATAAGATCTCTTCCATCAAGGGGTAGAATCAGTCGAGTAGAATGGTAACATCGGTTTCCGGTTGTGTTATAGGTTTCCTTCGAAGTGGTAATGAAAGTTGTAACAACCTGAATTTTTGCGAATAAAAAATTAAAAAAATTAAATAAAGAATTAAAACCTAGCTAAATGGATATTTAAATGAAAGAGCATTAAATAAAACCCATTAAATGGAAAAGAGTAATGGGCTTTGCTTAATGGACCCTCTAGAATTTATTGGGTCAAAATATGAATTTACAAAGGGAGAATAATAAGAAAATACCCTAAATTCGGAATTTAATTATCTCATAATTGGAAAGGGGTTATTAAACCAATAAAAGTGGCAGTTAGAGTTGGAATTGGATTCCTAACCTACCCCATATAGTCTAGCACGAATTTAGATACTATCATAACCAATTAGGGATTGGAAAGCAAGAGAGGAAGGTGGAGTTAGGAAATCTCGTAATTAAGAGGAATTTGAGTAGTAGTAGGAATAGGAACTTGTGTTTACATAAATACATCTCATAAACCCTCTTGGCCGACCCTAGCTCGTTGCCAAAGATTGTTGGACGTGGAGAAGAGGCCAAGGAGGAGGAGATCTTGTCCGAAGAAGGAGTTCTTGGAGCTTCTTCCTTCGTTCTTGGAGTTCTAAGCCCTAGAAGATAAATCGAGTCAAAGGTAGGCATTCTCACAAGCAAAACCAAATCAAATCCGTCTATAGGTAGTTCCAATCACCAAAAACAAAAGCCCTCTTGTTTCATTATTTTTCATCAAGCCAATCTTTTGCTCTTGATTTTTGAAGATCTGCAAACATGATAACCCCGAGACATTATGTTTAATTTAAATCTCTATGCATACTTGATCCCATGCTACGAAATTTTTGCTGTAAATACTTCATGTTGATAGGGATCTTTTTCCCCTGAAAGCCGTAATTTTCTTTTAGCATGTTGCTCAAATTAAATCAATCTTGCTCTCTGTGTCATGTTCTATGTTACTCGTTATTGTTCATGCTCAAACGATGTTCAAACCTTGCTCTCTCTCAAATTCCTAATTTCTGGAAGTACTCTCGCATGTCTAGTTCGATTTGCCACTGATTTCGTGATTTTCATCCTGTATATAATTAGTTATGATTTTCTAAACAACCCTGTATCAAATTTTGAATGTTCTGGTCCGCAATACAATGTCTGGTCTGACTCCTGTCAGAGTCAGGCACAGACCACCAGATTGCGACTGCCGATATGTCGCCTTCTGGGGTCCGATTGCGACAGCCGACCCGTCGCAACGAAGAAGGCGACAGGTAAGCCGTCGCATTCCGGTACCTGATTCGCAAGCCCTGTCGCGATCCTTACATGCTCCTGTCGTGATCTGCCTAGTACCTGTCGCGACCCTCATTGACCTTTTTACAGTTATACCCCCAGTAAAAACTTGTTTTAAAAAAATGGAGCTACATTGAATGATTTAAAATACATATTCACGACTTATTTCTAGCTATGATTTCTCTTACACATGCACACACATGAACCATCCATATGTGGCTGAAATTTGGCAGAAATACTCATAATGTATCTGGTAATTATTGCAATAAAAGTGTGTTAATTGCCCTATTTTAAAGGACTTGTATTTGTTTCTAGCATTTTTTATATACCGATATCGACGCTCCTAGAATTCCTCTAGAACGTCGAGCACCTATTTTTATATTACACACTTTACTTGCTTGTGGTGAACTCTCCATCGGATATTCCTTTCGCCGGACTAGTGAACCCTTGCACAAGGCCTCCGTAAGTCTCCTCTGATCATGGATTCCCACATGGTCGACGAGCCGGTTGTACCCTAACACCCATGACACCTTTAGGGATCAATATGATCCTAACGGCTATTAGAAGTTTGTTGTTACCTTGAATCACGCCGGACCTCTGGACTTATGCATAACATGCCCAGCGGGAAGATCGTAAGTTCCACCTGACTGCCACACCAAGTGCGCGTGTTGTGCAACTATTACTATCGCCTGTTTACTCGTCGCATTACGTGCAATGTCCACTAGCTCTCATCTGTACTCTACTCGCTCGTCTATTCACGTTCACTCTACTATCTCGTCTATTCATCTGGTACTCTCATCTACTTCTTGGTACTCTATATTGGCCATTGTCTGATTGTCTAAAGATAAACAATATAATCAATGCCTGACAATATATAAAGGGCCCGATCTGGTCCTGGGATGTGCGCCCGAAAGTGCTAGTGCCCACGGGAGTTAAATGATCAGAGTGTTTGGCATTACACTCAAGAGCTATCTATCTTGACTATCTATATGACAATCAAAAAACACGAAACGTGCTATACTCTCTCGATGTCTATAATGACAAACAAAGTGCTATACTCGTCGTGCTATTATTATACTTGTGCTAGTTGTGCTATGGCCATCCTGTTATTCGTGCTATACTCGATACTTGTGCTATTTTTTTGAAACTATACTCAATCTCGTGCTATTGTGCTATCCTGTTACATGTTGTGCTATCTCTTGCTATATTTTGACTCTCTTGTACCTACTATCTTTAGATACTCTGCCTTTAAATGTGTTAATTATTTAAAGCCTGCTTGAGCCTGAGATTTAAGTCCTAATGGGCGTTATCGCTCACCCTATGTTATTTGATGTTGTGTTCTCAGGTGAGACCGAGGATGACACCTACACTCACGAGGAAGGGAATGACCAAGAGTGAATCTAGGAGTACCCTCGAGTCATTATGTTATCTTAGAGTTGTAGTTAGTTATTTCCTTCTATTGCAATGTAATTGGGCCCTATAGAATGGCTCTGATATTAGTGGTTGTAACTAGACATTGAAAAGTTATTAATGAGAAAGATTTGCTTTAGTATTATTCAATGTGCAATGGTTTGATGTCTAGTATTCGCTCTATACTTTTTCTTGCAACTGCCTTCGCGGTCGATATTCCGCTTCAGGGCGTGACAAAAGTTTAGAGGAGAGCTCAAGGCTATTGTCCTGATATGGAAAGGGTTTCCTCTAACAAGAACAAGTATTCAGAGACATTTGAAGAGTACCCAAGCGAGAAGGGAAAATAGGGTAGCATAAGCGAGAAGGGAAAATCGGTAAGCGAGATGGGAAAATAGAAGATAAGATTCCTACCTTAGCTAGAAGAAAATGAGAATAATCTCAAAGAGGTAGAGCTTCCAGAGCTCCTCTCAAACAGCCTCCTTCTTCTTCAGACCTCAACAGAAACAGTAACAGTAGTGCAAGGTTTGGATAAGGACCACTAGGGGGGTGTATATATAGAGATTACATTTGTAAGGCGCGCATGAAATCTGGACTGTGGGGATATGTTTTGCCGGGGATTTAACCAAAATTAACATGTAAGGGTGCCAATAGAATGTCGATTACGTAGGTGAATAGTAAGTGAACAGTGCAATGACTACTTAATCACTGTGCCACCTACGAATAAATAATATATATATATATATATATTATATATATATATATAATATATAACAACATTTTCTTTTAATCCTTTTCTATTAATGAAATTTTTATTTATTTAGGTTGTCAACTTATGTAAACTCATGTGGGCTTATTCCCAATGATTAATTTGGTAATGGCAGTGTGAGGTGCACTTCATTTAATGATAACGTTATTATGCAATATTTAGAAATGACATGACCAATTATTTTACAATTAAACTTGAGGTGTTACAATACGAATTTGGGTTGATATGAAAGTCTAATGATGGTGTATTGGGTATTAATTTAGTGACGGTCCTCGGCGTTCAGGTCCGTTAACCCATAACATGTCCGACATGACTCCGTCTCCTGTGAACGAGCATAGCCTCGTAAGGGATACCTATTAGGCAACTATCTAAGAAAATGTTTAAGATTTTAAACTATTTTAACATGGTGATTTTGCTATGACAAAACCTTTTAAAGACCTTTCTACAAAAAAATCTACTGGTATATATCACAGAGAACATAACTTGTATATTACTATGTCAACACTATCTTGAAAATTTTCCAAGTCTACAGAGTACACTATGTATCATACTAACTCCGACTGTGGACTCCGACTTCATAAGAATTCGAAGTGTAGAACCACTCTACTCCAACTCCTGAGAATTCAAAGTCTTGACTCCAACTCCACTCTTTGAAAGTCGAAGTCCTGACTCCGACTCCTTAGAGTCGATTGATGAACACTCCTGAAAAGTAAAAGTCATCACTCCGACTTTTGTTTCAACTCCCTGGAATTCGAAGTATTCACTCCGACTCCTTCAGAAGTCGAAGTATGACCGATTGATGCTTCACACTCCGACTTCAAGAAATCGAATTTCATTGTTAGTCTCACTGTGACTCTGTAGAGTCAATTTCAGTTTGTATCTCTTGTTTCTGACTCCGTCTCCAAGAGAGTCGAAGTACATATCATTCTAACTCCGACTTCTCTGACAACTTCTGTACTTCACTTTTCTATGCAAAATATTATTTCATAAATTTCATGAGATCATGATTGTTTGATATTTTCCTAATGAGATCTTTTATAGAACATATAATGCTTGTATATCCTACAGGTTAATACCTTGTCTTGACACTATTTTTTAATGTACTCTGACAAGTAGGATATATTATACTCTAAATAACCACAAAAAATTATCTTTGAAAAGATCTGAATTATTTATACAAATTGGTCTCTTGCTTTATGTCAGAAGTTCAGCTTTTATTTTCTTAGCAGTCGTCTTGTAGTTAATGCCATCAGGCACATGGGAATCTGACAGAGGCTCACCTACCACTGGCAGAACCTCACCTTACTGTCTATCTGTCTTTTATTGCACTGAACTTTATCTATCCGAGATCTCTATACTTTACACATATTCTGACTCACCTACCTCAGAAAGTATGGAGGTATCTTTTCTTTTGTCTTGTCCTCGTTGCAGAACATTTATTAGGCACGTTTTCAGCTTGGAGCTTTCTCATAAAAATAATTGAAGACTGTCTTACAAGCTGTGAAGCTACAACATGGTCTGAAGCCATTGGAAAGCAAAAAAGCTAAGTGACTAATGGATAACAAAAAGCTCAACATCATCCAAAGGATCAAAGGTCACTTCTCAAATGGCTAGATCTCCAACAGATAGTTTCAAACGAAAATATCTTCTGAAGCATAAATAGAAGTCGAAGTTTGAACAAGCAACAACACGTAGTGTGAAAACCTATTAGCAACTAATTTAACTCACATCTGCATTATGCTAGCAAGAGCCTTCACAAGCCTTCCACTAAGCTGCAAGATAGAGAGCTTCCACAGTTCGAAAATTTCCAAGCTTTCCACTTCACAGAAGTCTTGTTTGTGTTGGGTGGCATTTGTGTAACTAGATCATTTCTCTAGTCCACCTTCTTGATTCAAAAAGGATCAGAGGTGTAATTTGTTATTTATTTTCCTTTCTGAATTCCCTGTGTTTTCTTATCCTTCAGAGCAAACATACAAGTGTTTTTTCAATTCTGTTTGTTCAACCTGGAGGAGGTTTGTTCATGCAGTGCCCCTCTTGTGAAGGAAGACCTTGTTAAAGGTAGTTCTTGTACCCCTGTTAAGAGAAGACTTGCTTGGAGCAAGTGGGCTTGTAATTCCTCTCAAGGTGAGAGAAGGCAAAGTTTTGTTGGCAGTTAGTGAAATCTCAAGTGGTTTGCTTGAGGACTGGACGTAGGACTTCCATGTGGGAAGGGCCGAGCAAGGATTAAATTTCTTGTGCATTTGTGTGATTGTTTCCACCAACTTACACTTGAATCACACATTACACTAAACTCTAACAATTCTATTCAGTGTTGTCTAATTTTAGATAAAATTTTCAAAATCGCAGGATGTCCTATTCACCCCCCTCTAGGACATCATTAGTGCCATCTCGATCCAACAAGTGGTATTATAGCGAGGTCTTCTCAGAAGAATCAAAGGATTTGAGAAGAGATGGCGCAGCAGAAAGTCACAACTATGAAGGTCAGTATGTTACAAGGCCACCATTCTTTGATGGTGAGGACTTTCAGTACTAGATAATGCGGATGGAATGCTTCATCAGAGGCACAGATTTTGATCTGTGGCAGATAATAAAACAAGGTGATTTTACTATACTCGGTGAAACTACCTCTGCTCTCTCCATAGCTGATAAGAGAAACATGTCCCTAAACTACAAAGCTAAAAATTATCTATGTTGTGGTCTATCTAAAAGAGAATTCAATAGACTATCTGCTTGTAGAACTACTAAAGAAATGTCGGATAAACTGCAACTTACATATAAAGGAACTAATAGAGTAAAACAAACTATGATAGATATTCTTGTCTCTCAGTATGAACAATTTAAAATGCTTCCTAATGAAAACATAACTCAAATGTACAATCATTTTTCAAATATAATAGTAGGATTCAGTTCACTAGGAAAAAATTCTTACAAATGAAGAAGCTGTAAGAAAAATCTTAAGATCATTAACAAATGTTTAGACCCCCAAGGTCACTGCCATTGAGGAAGCACATAATCTAACTCAAACTTCCATTGACAAATTAATTGGATCCTTAATGGCTCATGAAATTAACATGAAAGGTTTTCTAAAAGTTCATCGAAAAAGAAAATGTCAAATACTTTGAAAGTTGCAGATTCTTCTTCTTGAAGACTCAAAGGAGAAATCAGATGAAAGTGATGATGAGCTATACTGTCAAGGAAACTGCGAAGGATCCTTGCCAAGAAAAAGAAGTTTGGTTCAAAGAGATTCTTCAAGAAGGACAAGAAGAAGGAACCAACCTACTACGAGTGCAATCAAGAATCTGAAGAAGAAGAAAAGGCAAAATCTAGCCCTCATGACAGGACTACATCAAGTAAATTTTGAAACATTTTTTACATCTTGTTCTGAATCTGATTCTAATAGTCTTCAAGATGCTTTTAATGAATATATGAAAAATATATAATAGTAGTCAAGCAAATGAAATAGTTAAATTAAATTTGTTTACACAAGAAAAATCTAATACTTTCCTGAAAATTGAAGTAGAAAGATTAGGAATAAACATAAATGAAACTAAAAGAGCAAATGAACTATTGTGTGAAGACTTAAAAAATAAAAATAGTAAAATCATGTAAATAGAATCAAATCTAAAATAATTAAAGGATGAAGAAAAATTAAGAGGAGAAAATAATTATTTAAGAGCTACCATAGAGAAAATCTCTAATTGTAAAACATCTTTGTTTGTGTGACTAAAAGGTTCTAGGATAGGTAAAAAGAAATATGGAGTAGGATATACACCTCCACATAATGAAGAGATATTGTGTATCCTAAAAATTATCCAACTCCACAGTTTGTAAGAGAAAAAAGAATTGAAAATTCTAGAAAAGTTAACAAACATGTTTACAAACAAAAGCAGAAATATAACAATACTACACATGAAAAATGCTTTTGATCTATGTTGTAGTCACTGTAACCAACTAGGACACACTGTCAGCACATGCACACTAGACATCTGCGCTGGATTCCTAAGACTAACCATCAAGGACCCAAGAAAATTTGGGTACCAAAAGTTACAACTTAAGTTTGTTTGCAGGGTCACCTGAGAGCATCCAAATGGTATTTAGATAGTGGGTGCTCAAGGCATATGACAGGTGACAGGAAGTTATTTACAAGTTTTAGAGATGAGATTAGTCAGGTCACTATGGAGATAATGGAAAAGGGAAGGTCTTAGGATGTGGAACAGTAGGAACAAAAGAAAAGAATCTAATAGAAGATGTCATGTATGTAGGAGGATTGAAGCACAATCTCATTAGCATTAGTCAACTGTGTGACAAGGGTCACCTGGTAAAATTTTAGAATGACAAGTGCATTATTCAGAAGGATGAAAAAATAGTATTTGAAGCTTAAAGAGTCAAAAATCTGTACACCTTACAGTTAGCAGAATTAAAAGAAGTAACTGATTTATGGCACATAAGACTAGAACATGCAAGCACTTCAGTAATCAAGAAATTAATCAAGCATGATCTAGTTGAAGGTCTTCCTAAGATGAAACTAAAGAAGTCTGGAATCTGTACAGCCTGTGCAAAGGGGAAGCAAACCAAGACATCATTTCAGTCCAAAACAGTGGTTACAACTTCCAAGCCTTTGGAGCTCATTCACATGGACTTATTTAGACCTATAAGAACAGTAAGTCTTGGAGGAAAAGTGTATGGCTATATGATTGTAGATGACTACTCATGGTACACTTGAGTGTCCTTTTGGAAGCCAAATCAGAAACATTTTCAGCCTTTCTGAAGTTCAGCAAACTACTACTGAAGAACCAGAAATTTCAGATAATCAGCATCAGATCTGATCATGGTGGAGAATTCAAGAATGAAGATTTTGTAAAGTTCTGTGAAGAAAATGGAATAGAACACAACTTCTCTACACAAGAACACCTCAATAGAATGGAGTAGCAGAAATGAAGAACAGGACACAGCTACACTGGCCAGAACTATGCTTACACAGTATAATTTACCAAGATACTTCTGGACAGAAGCAGTCAGCACAGCCTGCTGCATCATCAACAGGTGCATGATCAGACCAATCCTAAAGAAAACACCTTATGAGTTATACAAGGAGAAAAATCCAACATCAGTCATCTTTAACCTTTTGGTTGTAATTGTTTTATTTTGAATAATGGTAAAGACAACATAGAAAGTTAGATGCTAAAAGTGATGAAGGAGTTTTGTTAGCATATATCAAAACCTAGACAATATAAAGTGTTTAATAAAAGCACCTTAACTGCAGAACAAAGAATATATATTTTATTTAATGAGACTAACCTTCTATTAAGAAAAAGAAAAAGAAGAAGAAGAAAATTGTGTTGAAGATCTGTGCAGGGATCTAGAACAGACATCTCTTGAAGAAGGAGAGAAAGAAGAAGAAAAGGAAGATCTACCACTTGAAGAACTTCAACAACTAGAGAAACATAGGAAGGACTGCCTAGAGAATTGAGGTATCACAGAGATCATCCAAGAGAAAACATTATAGGTGATTCTCAAGATAGGGTAAGAACAAGAGGTATGAATATTCCTTGTGATTTTTCTTCATTTGTCTCTCAAATTGAGCCTAGGACAATCATTAATGCACTGGCTGATGAATCTTAGATCCTTGCTATGCAAGAGGAACTTAACCAGTTCCAACGCAACCAGATTTGGACTCTTGTCCCTAGACCTTCTGACCATGTAGTTATTGGGACCAGATGGATCTTCAGAAACAAAATGGATGAATCAGGAGTGATCACCAGGAACAAGGCCAGACTGGTAGCACAAGGGTTCCCAAGAGGAAGGCATTGATTTTGATGAAACTTATGCCCTAGTAGCTAGATTAGAGGCAATTAGAATCTTATTAGCATATGCAAGTTTTCTCAACATTAATTTATTTCAAATGGATGCTAAAAGTGCTTTCCTGAATGGTTTCATAAAAGAAGAAGTTTATGTTGAGCAACCACCTGATTTTGAAGATACTAAATATCCAATCATGTTTTCCATTTAAAGAATGCATTGTATGGTCTGAAACAAGCTCCAAGAGCTTAGTATGAAAGGCTAAGCGTATCTTATATCACATGATTTCATAAGGGGTAAAGTAGATAGCACATAATTATTAAGATATTTTCAGAAAGAATCTTGATAGTACAAATATATGTTGATGATATTATTTTTGGTTCTACTAATGAATCACTTTGTAAATTCTTTGAAAACCTTATGCAAAGTGAGTTTGAGATGAGTATGATGGGTAACCTTAATTACTTTCTTAGGTTGCAAATCAAGCAGACCAAGGAAGGCACTCACATTTGTCAAACCAAATACATTTTAGAATTACTCTCAAAATATGGTTTTGACAAGTGTAAGCCCCTAGGAACCCATGAGCTCAGGAATTAAGTTAGATAGTGATTCACTTGGCTAGAAAGTAGATCAAAAGATCTATAGAGGTATGATTGGGTCATTACTCTATCTTACTGCCAGTAGACCAGATATCATGTTTAGTGTATGTTTGTGTGCCAGATTTCAAGCAGATCCTAAATAATCACATGTTCATGTGCTGTTAAAAGAATTTTAAATATCTTATAAACACAAGTAAATTAGGTTTATGGTATCCAGATGTTCTGATTTTAAGTTGATTGGATATAGTGATGTATGACTATGCTAGATGCAAAATAGATAGAAAAAGCACCAGTGGTACTTGTCAAATTCTTGCAGGGTGCTTGATTTCTTGGTCTTCCAAAAAGCAGAATTCAGTAGCATTGTCCATAAAAGAAGCAGAATACATTGCAGTTGGAAGTTGCTGCACTCAACTATGTGATCAAACATCAACTGGAAGACTATGGTCAAATACTTTATGAGATTCCAGTGTGTGTGAAAACACAGGCGCAAATCAACTTGACCAAAAATCCTATTCAATATTCAAGAACAAAGCATGTTGAGGTCAAACATCATTTCAACAAGGACCATGTAAGTAATGGTGATATTTTACTTGACTTTGTCTCTACAGATAATCAATTAGCTGATATATTTACCAATCCTCTTCCTGAAGATAGATTTAGATCAATTGTGCAATCCTAATAGAAATGCTATGAAAATCCATGTCTACATTTCTGAAGTGTATGTTAAAACTCATTGCAATTTTTTCTAAGTCCTGGTACTGCGACTGTCATGAAGTCAGAGTGCAGACTGCGACTCTCAAAATTGGAGTCTACCACGACTCATGAAGCAGGAAGTGTGCATTGTGACTCTTTGAAGTCGGAGAAGGCACTTCGACTCCTCAAAGTCAAAGTCTGTGAAGTCGGAGTTCATGGTAATTAAAAAAAATATTATATATATATATATAATAATTTTAAATTTCAAGAGAAATTTATTACAATAACGATTCACTCATTTAATCACAGATGTTCATCTCCTCATCTTTGGTTCGTTACTTTTCCCATTTCTATATTAGAACCTTTCCTCCTTTCAACAAACCACTCATTTGAACTTCCTCTCGACTCTCCTGTCGTCTTCTTCTTCTTCCCGCACGCACTGTTCATCCCTACCGGAACCGTCTTCGGAGCAACTACATATCTCTCATCTTCTCTGAAGAAAGGTAGGTTCTTGACTTATGAATATCATTTATGTGACTCCTTTGATATCCTCTTAGCCTTCTCTATCGTTCTTGTCTAGATGGCCTATTCTAGGGCTCCGGAAGGAACCATGTTCACTCCTGAACAGTTCCAACGACTCTCCTCTACTAAAGTCTCCATCTGCCCGGGAAGGTTGTAGATTTCAGTCAGTTACATGGTAGGCTAGTCTGGGTAGAAGAAACCCTAGCAGCAATGGGTTGGTCTAGATTGTGTCAGATTGAAGAGCCAACCTTTGAAGGTGCCCTTAAGGCATTTTATGTATCCTCCAAGTTACACCAGAAGGATCAGTCTCAGGGATAGTGAAGGGCACCAGGATCCCAGTTTCGGAAGAACTTTTGGTTGAAATGTTGGATTGCCCCAATTTTGGGCACCGAATAAGTGAAATAGTACCCATGGAGAAGTAAAAGATGGGTGTGATTGGAAGTCTAGGGTCTGTTAGCAAAAAAGGTCTCCTAGTGAATGAATTGTCTACGGAAGAAGAGACTTATCCACTCTATTATCACCAACATCATCACACTAAGGGCTGGCACCCACTCGTCTATAACTGCCAGAGATGGAAGCCTGTTGTTTGGGCTATTCAGAGGCATAGGGTCAAGCTGCCCTCAATCATTTTGGAAGGATGGAAGGATCCAGAAATCTGCAGGAGTCCCTTCCTTATGGACTTCTGCTGACCCTGATCTTCAAGAAGTTTTCAGTGGATCTGAGTGGAAAAATGATTTTAGTGACAGTAAAGGAAAAGATTGATTTGTCTACACTAAGAAGAAGCCACTATAGTTTGGAGAGCAAGGCACAAAAATTTTGGACCAAGGACTCTGTGCCATAGTTCACTCATGAAATCTTCTCTGATGAGGCACAGAGTTCCTTATATGTTCCTGAAGTACAACTTGAGGAAGAAAGAGAAGAAAGAGTAGAAGCCCCTGCCAAGAACTAGAACAGCTAGAGCAACGAGGTCAAGAACAAGAGCATGTTCCTATCCCATCTCCTGAGCATGAAGCACTAGAAGAAACTATCATTCAGGTGCTCAGAGATTTGAGGAGCAAGGGAGTAGCACAAGAAGAAGAAATTCCCAGAACTACTCCTCTTGAGCAAATATTTGAAGAAGAAGAGCCTCATGTCTCTCCTCCTCACTTTGACACCTGGCCAAGGACTTAGGGAGAGAATAGCAAGCAATTCAAACATTTTGATGGATCTGATGATGAAGCAACAAGAGGGGTTATCAGCTCTACAGATGCAAGTCTAACAAGTAGATGTTAAGTTTGATTTCTTCGCAAAGGAGGTCCAGCAGATGAATGATCTTCTGCTTCAGTTGGTGTGCCCCAAGGCACAGGAAAGTCTTTTGCTCCCTCCACTGCACAGCCATAATAGCAGCAGCAACAACAACAAGCAGAGAAGAGCAGCAGCAACAACAAGAGCAGTAGTTAGAGGAAAATCAGCAGCAGCAAGAGCAATCGATAGAAGTTGTGCTGAGCAGCCGCAGCAGCAGCCCCCTCAGGAGTTTGGTTCTAAGCGACTTCTAGAGTCTCAGGATATGGAGGTAGATGCTAGGTCCAAGGTCAAACCTTTAGGATAAAGGTTAGAAGGAAACTCCATAAGAATGGTCAACCTATTTCCCTTCTCAACCCTTGACCATTTCCTCTCCTCCCACTGATCCAACTCCTCCTGCTTCTACCACTATCACTGCTCCTACACCTTTTGTGTCTGAACAGCCTCCTCCACTTCCTCTCATCTTACTACCCCTACTCCACCTTCACCTCCAGCTCCCCTGATGAACAACAACCTCCACCTGCTCTTCTACTTCATCTGATCCTCCTCCCTCTACCTCTCTACCAGAGGATCAGCCCCTCGCTTTTAACAATATAAAATTTTCAATTTATTCTTTGAAGTATAGTCTCAAGCCCTCCAAGGCTAACATACCCATTCTTCACACCTCAGCTCCTCGTTTCATTTCCCCTCTCCCTACATCTTCTACACCCTCTTCTAGCAAATCCACCCTTTCCCCTGTGGAGATTGTACCTAGTGTGGTACTTTCATACAAAGGTGGACACCAATTGAAAGACAATCCTACCAAACTACTTCTCCCATTTTGGTATGCCTTTGTCTATCATTCTGAACACCATATGAACTTGTTCAAGGAATTTCTATCTATTAAAGCCTTCCTTGAAGTTCATGAATTGCCAGCTAAACCTTTGAGGACTGGCTTCCTTCCCTACTCCAAACATCCCAAGTAATGTTGGCATAATATTAACATCATCACTCAAAAAAGCCACAGTCTAACCTCCAAGAATTCCTAGAATTCTATCATGGTGAAGCCACCAAATATCAACAAATCAGGCTCGAAACAGTTTCTGGATATCTCTCTTCACCTGAAACTTAGATTTATGACTTATTTGGTACCCTCCTTAGAGAGTTGTAGGCCAAGTACACAAGGATGAAGGAATTTAATGAAGCTAGATTCAAATTGGGCTTGCCTGATGTGAACAAAAGGCAATGGGAACAGATCATTTGTGGTCAAACAAAGATCACCCTTCTATGTCAATTGGACTATCTTTTAGACTGCATCCTAGCCTTGTTCGCGCCATTTCTGCTAAGAAGGAATTTGCTCAGCTAGTTTTCAACAGGGATATCCGAATAGCTACAAGGTTTAGAATCAAGTACAACATGAGCTTGTCTTCCATAGGTTTGCTCTCATGCAAGCTCCTCAGAACTCTCAGCACATGGTAGATTTTCAGAACTCTTTTGCTGAATCTGAGAGATTTTCAGTAGATCAGTGGGCAGCTGCATACCCAGAAGACCACACAGACTGTCAGAAATTGAAGCTTTCTATTCTTAAGTATCTCTGCAAAGGATATGAAAATATTTGGAAGTCTATTGCTCATAAGTGGAAGCAAAGGTACCTAGTCTACTATTAAGCCAAGGAAGCAGCTATCAATTAGGGCCGACATTGGAATATTACAGTTCATGAGTTCCTCCACTTAGCAGCCAGTAAGAAGTTTATCCCTATGAGGTCTCTTTTGCGCCCTACCAATTATCATAAGAGGCTTAGCTAGTTCCACCATAGACATGTCAAGTCTTATTGGAAAATCCCCTCCATAGGACCTTCCTACAAGATAGATTATGCTAAGTTTCAGAACTTCTTTCCTGAAAATGAGAAGAAGTTGTGGGCTCTTCTTAAACCATTCCTTGCCCAAATTCCACCTTCTCTGTATTTACCATCCAAAAAGGTCCTCAGGAGACAAAGGCTAGGAGAGTGCACCCTCCCCCAGAAGGGGAGAATGTTCCCACTCTACCAGCAAGTACTTGGGCCGGTATATATATATATATAATATATATATATATATAATGGAATGAAAATATAGAAAGTCGGGGCAAGCCCCTAGAGATCAGGAGTTAGCCTAACCGAACATAAGGTAGGTCAGTTTTATCCAAAGTAGTTGAACCCCTACAAGCCAGAGGCAGCGTTGAAAAATAAGTAAAGATTTTATTTTCAGTAAGGGAGCACGCAAGAGACGCTAGTGCATCAGCAGCCCTGTTCGCTTCCCTGAAAACATGGCAAATGTTAATCTTTAGTGTATGGAAACTAGAAATTGCAGATGGCCACCATCTTGAGCACTCCCAGCTTGGTGGGGAATTATTAAAGAATGATTTAACAAGCGTAGCAGAGTCCGAGTATATCAAAGTAATCCAAAAACCAAATTCTTCGGCTATCTTTAGGCCATCATGGAGAGCTCTGACCTCAGCCTGGAGGCTGTTACTGAAACCATAATGGAAAGCGAAAGCTAGAAGGATATCACTTTTAGGATTTCTAATACAACCACCACCACCAATCAAACCGGGATTCCCTTTAGATGCACCATCTACATTTGGACAAAGCCCAGTTATAGGAGGGATCCAATGAACAAGCTTCAGATTATAGCTTCTAACTAGAGGCTTATAACCAAAGGAAGATAGGGCGTTGTGCTGATTCGCAGAAGGAGCTGTTTTGAAAATAACCTGGTGGATAGCATGAGAAATTTGTGTTTTAATATTCTCAATGATGATATTGGTAGAAGTGAGCATCTGTTCAAAGCGTATCTTGCATCTCTCTTTCCAGACTTCCCAGGTTATGAGAATCATGCCATATAAAGAAGCGAAACCAATGGGAGACTAAAGGTTTGAGTTTTGAATGGTTCTCCAACACCAAGAGGTGAAATGATCATTGCTGGGATTTGGAGGTGACATAAATGGGATGAACCGGCGCCATAAGGAAATCGCAATATCACTTCTGATAAACAGGTGATCAAAATCCTCAGAATGATGACTGCAACAACACGAGCATTTAGATGGCAGATAAACTCCATGATCTGAAATCCTAGAGTCAATAGGGATCGCCCTGTAAATCACTTTCTAGCAGAAAAGAGAAGCCTTCCTCAGGAAAAGGCGATGCAAAATCTTAGCCAGAGCAGGTCTATCTATACCTCGAGGACGCAAAATATTATAGGCCGACTTGGAGATGAAAACGCCATCAGTTGTGGGAGACCAGATACAATTGTCCTCCTCCTCCGAATGTTGAACGTTGCCCAAAATCTGAATATTTGGGACGAGCTTCCAAAGTGGATGGAGTGGATCCCGCGATACCTCATTGACTTTAACGTGAGGGGCATTAGGCGGATCATGTAACATTAGCCTTAGTGGAGACTTACCTGCCCAGTAGTCATAAAAGAAGTCCATTGTCTTGCCATTCTCCAAAATCCATCTAGTATTATCAACTATCACTGCATTAGCAGTGTAAAAGGCATTCTTGGTAGACCCTGCATAGGTTGAGAGTACAGTCTAGCATAGCGGGCCAAATAGAAGAACCATGATAAATATTCCACAGGTATTTAGTAGCCATAGTCAGTTGGATATGCCATAAGCTGTGAACTCCAAGACCACCTTCAACAATTGGATGCTGGATAATATGCTAAGGTAACTAGTGATGCCTTTGGACTCCATCAAGGCCACACCAAAAAATGATGCACAAGCATTCTCCAGCAAATGGATAACTCCTTTAGAAAGGATCTGAGCTAAGGCGGTATAGATGGGAATGGTTGAAAGCACCGAGTTAATGAGGGTGGTCCTCCCAGCCTGAGAAAGAAATTTAGATTTCCAAGTGTAGAATTTCCTGTTGATTTACCAAGTTCTTTATCAGCTTCCTAGATGTAATTTGTATTTTAACACTTTATATGTACATGCACTTCTGTTTTATATTTCTGTGTATATCTCTCTCTGTGTCCTTATATCTTACCTTTTCTGTTAATGGCACAAAGGGGGAGAATGAAAGTAAGAAACAAATAAATCAATCCACTGGAGCAATCCACTAGAGGACAGTTTTTTTGAAAAACTAAATTTGTTTTTCACTATCTATTTAAAACTTTTTGTCATTAATAAAAATGGGGAGAATTGTTGAGCAACTATCCCTAAGAAACTTGTTTACGATTTTAAACTATTTTAACATGGTGATTTTTCTATGACAAAACCTTTTAAAGACCTTTCTACAAACAAATCTACTGGTATATATCACAGAGAACATAACATGTATATACTGTATAATAATTATCTTGAAACTTTTCTAAGTCCACAAAGTATACTATGTATCATACTAACTCTGACTGTGGACTCCGACTTCATAAGAATTCGAAGTGTTGAACCACTGTCACGCCCCGACGCGGATATCGGAACGCGAGGCAGTTGCAAGTAAATGGGTACAGAGCAAGTGCTAGACATCAAACCATTTCACAATGAATAATACTAATGCAAACCTTTCTCATTAATAATTTCAAATGTCTAGTTACAACCACTAATATCAAAGCCATTCTATAGGGCCCAATTACAATGAAATAAGGCAAAAGACTAAACTTCAAACCTAACTACTACAATGCTAACATAGTAATAGAACGCTAGGGTACTCATGGCATCACTCCAGGTCATTCCCGTCCACTTGAGTGTATGGTTCATCCTCGGTCTCACCTGAGAACACAACGACAAATCACGCAGGGTGAGAGAACAACGCTCAATAGGACTTAAATCTCAGGCTCAAGCATGCTTTAAATAATTAATGCATTAGAGGCAGAGTAACTAATGATAGAACGAGAGAGTCTAGTAATAGCGTGATAGCACGTGAAAGAATACCAACTTTCCAAATATAGACTTTCCAAAAATAGCACAAGTGTCAGGAATAGCATAAATAGCAGGATGGCCATAGCACAATAGCACAAAGTACTTTTTGTCAATAGACAACGAGAGAATATAGCACTTTTGAATGTCATTTTAGATAGTCGAGATAGGTAGCACTCGAGTGTAATGCCAAACACTCTGATCATTTAACTCCCATGGGCACTAGTACTTTCGGGCGCACCTCCCAGGACCAAATCGGGCCCATTATATTTTGCCAGGCATTGGTTATATTTGTTTCTTTAGACAATCCATCAATGGCCAATGTAGAGTACCAAGAAATTGATGAGAGCTCTTGATGAATAGATTAGATAGTAGAGAGAACGTGAATAGATGAGTGAAAAGAATATAGATGAGAGCTAGTGGATATTGCACGTAACATGTCGAGTAAACAGGTGATAGTAACAGTTGCACAACACGTGCACTCGGTGTTGGCAGTCAGATGGAACTCACAATCCTACTGCTGGCCTTGTTATGCACAGGTCCAAAGGTCTGTCATGATTCTAGATAAGAGCGAACTTCTAATGGCCATTTGGATCGTATTGATCCCTAAAGGAGTATCATAGGTGTTAGGGTACAACCGGCTCGTTGACCATGTGGGAATCCATGGACAGAGGAGACTTACAGAGGCCTTGAATAAAGACTCACTAGTCCGTAGAAAGGAGCATCCGATGGAGAGTTCGTCCAAGTCAAGAAAGAGGGTAATTCTATAAACAAGTGCTCAACATTCTAGTGGTTCTAGAACAGTGGAGCATCGAGATCGGTGTTACAAAACATCGCGAGAAAACGTACACATGTATAATTAAGTATGAGGCAATTTAATTACATAAATTACCAGATAAATCATTGAACATGTTCATGCCAATTAAGCCATATTTGGATGGTTCAAGTGTGTGAATGTGACATGAAATCATAGATTGAAATTAGTCATGTGTAAGTATTTTAAATCACATATAAATGTTCAATTTATATTATGTGAAATTACTGCGGGTATGACTGAGATTAAAGGGTATAAGCACAATAGGCAATTAGAGCATTACAATCAGGGGTTTTTCTGAAAAAATCCTGTGAATGCGACACACCCCAGAAAGGGTCGCCACAAGGTCAGAGCAGATCGCGACAGGGGTTACAAGGATCGCGACAGGTTGATCAAGACAAGCACACTGATCGCGACAGGGTCTTGTGAGGGTCGCGATGGGTTCAGGCAGACCGGGCAGCAGATCGCGACGACATGCCTGTCACGATCAAATCGCGACAGACGCACTGTCGCGATGGCCTTGTGAATGCGGCCTATCAGGCCGTCGCGTTCACAGGGTCCGTGCCAGAGTCCGACAGGGAAAGGATAGAGCATTGGATTACGGACCAGACCTTCCTCTTTTGACACAGGGTTGTTCTAAAACTAAGAACAATTGTACAGTCCATGAAAAATCACAAACTAGTTTTAAACAGGTCCAGACATGCATGGGTACTTCCAATAAATCAGAATCAGAAAGCAACGAAGGTTTCAACATGGTTTAATAATGAGTATTCATGATGAACACAGAACTGTGTACAATTGGGATCAATGATTAATTTGCATGATAGGGTGGATAGAAATTAGGGCTTTCAGGGCAAAACAAACCTAACATCCATCAGAATCTCCCATAAAAATTTCGTGGCATGAGATCAAGTGTAGAAGGAGAACAAGATTTAATAAGGGGGTTCGAGATCAAGATAAGTGCAGAACTTGGAAAATCAAGAAGTAAATATTGACTAAATGATAAATCATGAAACTTAAGGGTTATGTTCCTGATAATTGGGACAACCTACATACAAAATTTTAGGATTTATGCTCGTGAGAATGCCTACCTTTGATCATTTTCCTCTTCTAGGGTTAAGACTTGAAGAACTCAGGTTGAGGGCTTGAGAACACCTTTCTCCCACGATTTCTCCTCCTCTTGGCCTCTCTTCCTAATCCCGCAACCACTTGGCACGAGCTAGGGCCGGCCATGAGAGTTTTAGAGAAGTATTTAAGCTTCTCCTCTTTCCCTTTCCTAGTTTAATTCTAATTCCCATTAAATTCCGAGTTTCCTATTTTCCTCTCCCCTTTTTAAGCAAGAGATCTCTTAATTTCATTGAGAGAGAGAGGATTTCATGGCCAAGCAATTTGGGTAGGTTTAGGATTCCAAATCCAACTCAAATCACTTATTTTGATGCATTAAATATCCTCTTTTTATTTAAGTAATAATTAAGTTGCGAATTTAGGGCATTTTCCCATTATTATCCTTTTTAAAATCTCTATTTTAGCCAACTAATTTCTAATGGGTCAATTTGATAAAGCCCATCACTTGTTTTCGTTTAATGGGGTTATATAATTCTCTTTCGATTAATTTCTTATGTAATTTTTTTTCTTTTATTTATTTTTCTAATAAATCAAATTTTTTAATATTATGTAAATTTTTTTTCGAACAAAAAAAATTCAGGTTGCTACATCCTCCCCCTCTTCAAATGAATTTGGTCCCCAATTCATATGATCATAAGGGAGGAATTGTCTTACTAAAAAGATCGGGATAGTTACGTCTGATGATTCCTTCCAGTTCCCATGTGGCTTCTTCCACTCCGCGGTTATTCCATAAGACCTTAACCATATGGATGGGACGGTTCCTGAGCTGTTGTACTTTCCGTTCCAGTATCTTAACTGGCTTCTCTTCGTATGTCACATCCTTGTTCAGTACCAACTTCTCGTGGCGAATGATGTGTGTAGGGTCATAGACATATTTCCTGAGCATGGAAACATGGAACACATTGTGTACACATGCCAGGTCTTGTGGTAAAGCCAGTCGGTATGCAACCTCACCAATCCTTTCGAGTACTTCAAAAGGACCGATGAATCTAGGGCTGAGCTTTCCCTTTACACCGAATCTTTGAATGCCACGAGTAGGTGACACTTTTAGAAATACATGATCAGCCACTTGAAATTCGAGATCTCACCTTCTTTTGTCGGTGAAGCTCTTCTATCTGGATTAAGAAATCTTGAGCCAATCTCTGATTACCTGAATGTCTCTGGTGGTATTCTGCACCATCTCGGGGCCTAGCCATTGTTGTTCTCCAACCTCATTCCAGCATGCAGGTGATCTACAGTTCCTTCCGTAGAGTGCTTCGAACGGTGCCATCTTAATGCTTGCCTGATAACTGTTTTTATAGGCAAACTCAATTAGAGGTAGGTGCTCGTTCCAATAACGTTGGAAATCTATAGTCCAGGCTCTCAACATGTCTTCCACTATTTGGTTGGTTCTTTCCGTTTGCCCATCAGTTTGTGATGGAACGCGGTAGTAAAGTTGAGTTTAGTACCAAGTGCACCTCGTAGTCGTTTCCAAAAATGAGATGTGAATCTTGGATCTCGATTAGAGACTATGGATGATGGAACTCCAAGCAGTCTTACAATCTCCTTGACATATAAGGCAACTAGTACTTCTACTGACCACTTATTCTTTATAGCAAGGAAGTGAGCAGATTTGGTTAGCCAGTCAATAATGACCCATATGGCATCGAGTCCACCACGAGTCTTGGGTAAACCCATGATGAAGTCCATGCCAATGCTTTCCCATTTCCATTTCGGAATATCCAGTGGTCTGAGCACGCCAGCAGGGCGCATGTGTTCCGCTTTGACTCGTTGGCAGGTAAGGCAGTGTGCGGCATGTTCAGCTACTTCTCTCTTCATGTTCGGAAACCAAAACGTTCTCTTCATATCTTGGTACATTTTGGTACCTCCAACATGAATAGTGTACTTTGTCTTGTGAGCTTCATCCATTAGCGTCCTCTTTAGTTCTTCATTGTCGGGGACACATGTCCTCCCTTGAAATACTAGCCTTCCATCCTCAGTCATGGCAAAGTCCGGCCTTTCGGCTAGAGTTTCCTTGATGCGAACTAAGAATGGATCATTATCTTGTTGAGATTTAATCTCTTCCAGCAAGTCGGATTGAATCTTGATATTGGCAATCATGACTCGGTCATCCCTATGTTCAATATTTAAGTCTAACCTTGCAAATTGTTCTAGTAGTTGCATCTCGCCAAGGACTAGACTTGAAACAGATGCTATCGGCTTTCTACTAAGAGCGTTAGCCATGGCATTACCTTATCCAGGATGGTATTGAATGTTGAAGTCGAAATCCTTCAAATACACTAGCCATCTTCTATATCTCATGTTGAGTTCCTTCTGGGAGAATAAGCACTTCAGACTATTATGATCTGAGTAGACAGTGAATTTCTCACCATACAAATAGTGTCTCCAGATCTTCAAGGCGAAGACCACGGCCGCCAATTCTAGATCATGCACGGGGTAGTTGACTTCATGAGTCTTTAGTTGTTGAGAAGAGTAGGCGATGACTTTCTCCTTTTGCATTAGTACACAACCTAGACCAATTCTCGAGGCATCGGTGTAGACAGAGAAACCTTCTCCCTCTATTGGAAGAGCGAGAATAGGTGCTGAGGTAAGATAGTCTTTGAGAGTTTGGAAACTCTTCTCACACTCTTTACTCGAGGAGTAGGAATTCTCCTTTCGTGTCAGACGCGAGAGAGGAACGGCGATCTTGGAGAAGTCCTTGATGAACCGCCTGTAGTAGCCAGCCAGTCCCAAGAAGCTTCTTACCTCGGTGACATTAGTTGGTCTCTCCCAATTGAGTACAGCTTTGACTTTGGAGGGATCAACTGAGATGCCGTCCTTTGAGATGACATGGCCCAAGAAGGACACTTCTTCGAGCCAGAATTCACACTTGCTAAGTTTTGCGTACAGTTTGTTGTCTCCCAAGACTTGCAGTGCAATCTTCAGGTGTTCTTCATGCTCTTCTTTGGTCTTTGAATAAATGAGGATATCGTCGATGAAGACGACGACGAACTTGTCGAGATATGGCCGATATATGCTGTTCATGAGTTCCGTAAAGGCTGCAGGAGCATTGGTTAGACCAAAAGGCATAACGACGAATTCATAATGTCCATACCTACTCCTGAAAGCCATTTTGAAGATATCGTCATCCTTGATCCTCATTTGATGATAGCCAGATCGAAGATCGATCTTGGAGAAATATTGAGCTCCGGATATTTGGTCGAATAGTTCATCAACCTTGGGCAATGGGTATTTATTCTTGAACGTCAGCTGATTAAGTTGATGATAGTCGATGCACAGCCTCATCGATCCATCTTTCTTCTTTACGAATAGCACAGGTGCTCCCCATGGGGAAGTACTTGATCTAATGAACCCTCTCTCCAGCAGCTCCATCAGTTGCGCCTTCAATTCCTTTATCTCGGCAGGCGAAATCTGATATGGTTGATGTGATACCGGGGCAGCTCCAGGGATGAACTCTATGGCGAAGTTGACGTCATGTTCAGGGGGAATCCCGGGCAGGTCTTCAAGAAACACATCGGGGAAATCCTGGACTATGTGGATGTCCTCTATCTTGGAACCCTTCTTTTCCACAACTACGGCTGCTAGGAAGGCAATACAACCTTTCCTTATCATGTTATGAGCTTTTATGGTGCAGATTAGAGACATCCGTCTCTTATGTCTAATCTCAGAGAATGTCAATTTAGGAAAGTCACTAAAGGTAATCTTCCCTTTCATACAGTCGACACTTGCCCCATAAGTGGACAACCAGTCGGCTCCTAAGATTACATCATAGCCTTCCATGGGCATACATACTAGGTCTGCCTTTAAGTTTTGGTCTCCGATCATTTCATCGGAAGATGGAAAGTATTTGTTTAGTTTTTCCTTCTCTCCTAGTGGTGTAGTAACAGAGATATCACATCCCATGGATGTAGTTTGGTATTCAAGGTATCTGTAAAATTTTGAGATATAAATGAATGAGTTGCTCCAATATCAAATAAGACAAATGCGGATAGAGAGAAAACTTGAACGGTACCTTCTACCACACCTCCTTCCTCTGTGGTTTCTTCATTGAGCAGGGCTTGAAGCTTTCCTTCTTTCTTAGGCGCATTAGGGAGCCTTTCATTCTCTTTCAGTAGCGGGCACTCAGGGATGCGGTGCTCGCGACTCCACAGCGCATACATGTGCCGGCTTTCCTCCAGCATTTGTCAGCAGTGTCACCTGGCTTGTCACAATGCTTGCAGATGCCTTTGGCTGGAGTGTTGGGTACGAAAACCTTGGTTTCCTTTCTTGGTCGGATCCCTCCGTGATGTTGAAGGGATGATTCTTGCCGTTGGTAGTCTTAGCAGATGACTGACCCGAGGTCACTTCCTTCTTGACGAACTTCCCTTTGATATGATCGGTGAAGTTCGCAGCATCTTCCAGCAGTTGGGCTTTCTTTACCATCTCGGCATAGGTCTGGATGTCGAGAGGTCCAGTTGAGTGATGTAGTGGGGCTTAAGGCCGTTGAGAAAGCGCTTAGCCTTCATCCTTTCAGTGTTCACCAGATGTGCAGCATAGCACGCCAGTCTTGTAAACTGAGCATCATATTCGGCCATGGTCAAACTCCGCTGTTTAAGAGCAGTGAATTCTGTAGCCTTCCTTTCTTGGACACCCTCGGAGAAGTATTTGGCGTTGAAAGCTTCCTTAAACTCATTCCAGGTGAATTGCCCATTCTCTCTAGTAGCTTCCAATGACTCCCACCAAGAGCGGGCATCCTTCTCCAGTTGGAAAGTAGCCAGTAGCAGCTTATCTCCCGCTGCACATTGCATGACATGGAAGATCCTTTTCGTTTCTTTAGCCAGTGCTCGGCTTCATCCGGATCCGTGGATCCACTGAACCTTGGTGGGTTCAGACTCCTGAAGTTGCGATGTAGGTCACCTGCACCACGATTGCCACCATTGGGTAGCTTGCACAATGCGCGCGTCAGTTCTTGGATGGTTTGTAGCATGCCCCTCATTTGAGCTCGTTCAGTAGTCATCTTGATTGCTTATTTCCTACAAAATAGCTTATTGTCATGATATCGATATGGAATTTAATTCGTGCGTGTGTGAGTTCATTTTAGCTAGTTACCCTTGGCTATAACCACAACTCACATAGGTAGGATAATTTACTCTAGTCGAGGAAGGTTAACCTAGATCATCCTATACTTAAGAATAACCTAGGCTCTGATACCACAAAACTGTCACGCCTCGACGCGGAATATCGAACGCGAGGCAGTTGCAAGTAACGGGCACAGAGCAAGTGCTAGACATCAAACCATTTCACAATGAATAATACTAAAGCAAACCTTTCTCATTAATAATTTCAAATGTCTAGTTATAATCACTAATATTAGAGCCATTCTATAGGGCCCAATTACATTGAAATAAAGCAAAAGACTAAACTTCAAACCTAACTACTACAACGCTAAACATAGTAATAGGACGCTAGGGTACTCATGACATCACTCCAGGTCGTTCCCGTCCTCTTGAGTGTATGGTTCATCCTCGATCTCACCTAAGAACACAACGACAAATCACGCAGGGTGAGCGAACAACGCCCAGAGGACTTAAATCTCAGGCTCAAGCAGGCTTTAATAATTAATGCATTAAAGGCAGAGTAACTAATGATAGAACGAGAGAGTCAAGTAATAGCGTGATAGCACGTGAACGAAATAGCAAGACTTTCCAATATAGACTTTCCAAAAATAGCACAAGTGGCGGGAATGGCATAAAATAGCAGGATGGCCATAGCACAATAGCACAAAGTATAGCAATAGCACAATGAGTATAGCATAGCACTTTTTGTCAATAGACAACGAGAGAATATAGCACTTTTGATTGTCATTTTAGATAGTCGAGATAGATAGCACTCGAGTGTAATGCCAAACACTCTGATCATTTAACTCCCATGGGCACTAGCACTTTCGGGCGCACATCCCAGGACCAGATCGGGCCCTTTATATTTTGCCAGGCATTAGTTATATTGTTTATCTTTAGACAATCCATCAATGGCCAATGTAGAGTACCAAGAAATAGATGAGAGCTCTAGATGAATAGATGAGATAGTAGAGAGAACGTGAATAGACGAGGGAAAAGAATATAGATGAGAGCTAGTGGACATTGCACGTAACATGTCGAGTAAACAGGTGATAGTAACAGTTGCACAACACGCGCACTCGGTGTTGGCAGTCAGGTGGAACTCACAACCCTACCGCTGGCCTTGTTATGCACAGGTCCAAAGGTCAGGCGTGATTCTAGATAAGAGCGAACATCGAATGTCCATTTGGATTATATTGATCCCTAAGGGGTATCATAAGTGTTAGGGTACAATCGGCTCATCGACCATGTGGGAATCCATGGACAGAGGAGACTTACGAAGACCTTGAACAAAGACTCACTAGTCTGGTAGAAGGAGTATCCGACGGAGAGTTCGTCCAAGTCAAGAAAGAGGGTAATTCTATAAACAAGTGCTCGACGTTCTAGAGGAGTTCTACAACAGTGGAGCGTCGAGATCGGTGTTACAAAACATCGCGAGAAAACGTACACATGTATAATAAGCATGAAGCAATTTAAATACTTAAATTAGCAGATAAATCATGTAACATGTTCAAGCCATTAAGCCATATTTGGATTGTTCAAGTGTGTGCATGTGACATGAAATCATAGATGGAAATTTTTCATATGTATATATTTTAAATCACATATAAATGTTCAATTTATATTATGTTAAATTACTGCAGGTATAACTGAGATTAAAGGGTATAAGCACAATAGGCAATTAGAGCATTGGAATCAGAGGTTTTTCTGAAAAAATCTTATGAACGCGACGCACCCTAGTAAGGGTCACGACGGGGTTAGAGCAGATCACGACAGGGGTTACAAGGATTGCAACTGGTCGATAAGGACAGGCGTACGGATTGCGACAAGGTCGTGTGAGGGTCGCGACGGGTTCAGGCAGACTGGGCAGCAGATCGCGATGACGTGCCCGTCGTGATCAGATCGTGACAGAGGCACTGTCACGACGGCCTTGTGAACGCGGACTATCGGGCCGTCGCGTTCACAGGGTCCGTGCCAGAGTCCGACAGGGAAAGGACAGAGCATTGGATTACGGACGACCTTCCCTGTTTTTGACACATGGTTGTTCTAAAACTAATAACAAACTGTACAGTGCATGAAAAATCATAAAACTAGTTTTAAACAGGTCCAAAAATGCATGGGTACTTCCAATAAATCAGAATCGGAAAGCAACGAAGGTTTCAACATGGTTTAATAAAGAGTATTCATGATGAACACATACTGTGTACAGTTGGGATCAACGAATTAATTTGCATGATAGGGTGGATGGAAATTAGGGCTTTTATGGAAAAAGAAACCTAACATCCATCAGAATCTCCCATAAAAATTTTGTGGCATGAGATCAAGTGTAGAAGGAGAACAATATTTAATAAGGGGGTTCAGGATCAAGATAAGTGCAGAACTTCAAAAATCAAGAAGTAAATATTGACTCGATGATAAATCATGAAACTTGAGGGTATTGTTCCTGATAATTGGGACAACCTACAGAAAAAATTTTAGGATTTATACTCGTGAGAATGCCTACCTTTGATCGCTTTCCTCTCTAGGGTTAAGACTTTAAGAACTCGGGTTGAGGGCTTGAGAACTCCTTTCTCCCATGATTTCTCCTCCTCTTGGCCTGTCTTCCTGATCCAGCAACCTCTTGCATGAGCTAGGGCTGGCCATGAGGGTTTTAGAGAAGTATTTAAGCTTCTCCTCTTTCCCTTTCCTAATTTAAGTATAATTCCCATTAAATTCCAAGTTTCCAATTTTCCTCTCCCCTTTTTAAGCAAGAGATCTCTTAATTGGGTTGAGAGAGAGAGGATTTCATGGCCAAGCAATTGGGGCAGGTTTAGGATTCCATATCCAACTCAAATCATTTATTTTGATGCATTAAATACCCTCTTTTTATTTAAGTAACAATTAAGTTGCCAATTTAGGGTATTTTCCCATTATTCTCCTTTTAAAATCTCTATTTTAGCCTACTAATTTCTTATGGGTCAATTTGATAAAGCCCATCACTTGTTTTCGTTTAATGGGTTTTATTTAATTCTCTTTCCATTAATTTCTTAGGTAATTTATTTTCTTTTATTTGATTTTCTAATAAATCAAAATTTTAATATTGTGTAAATTTTTATTTCGTACCAAAAAATCTAGGTTGCTACAACCACTCTGCTCCAACTCCTGAGAACTCGAAGTCTTGACTCCAACTCCACTCCTAAAAAGTCGAACTCTTGACTCCGACTCCTTAGAGTCGATTGATGAACACTCCTTAGAAGTCGAAGTCATCACTCCGACTTTTATTTCAACTCCCTGGAAGTCGAAGTATTCACTTCGACTTCCTCAGAAGTTGAAGTATGACCGACTGATTCTTTTCACTCCGACTTCAAGAAGTCGAATTTCATAGTCAGTCTCACTGCAACTTCTGTAGAGTTAAATTTCAGTTTGTATCTCTTGTTTCTGACTCCGACTCCAACAGAGTCGAAGTACATATCATTCTAACTCCGACTTCTCTGACAACTTCTGTACTTCACTTTTTCTATGCAAAATATTATTTCTTGAATTTCATGAGATCTTGATTGTTTGATATTTGCCTAATGAGATCTTTTATAGAACATATAATGCTTGTATATCCTACAGGTTAATACCTTGTCTGACACTATTTTTTAATGTACTCTGACAAGTACGATATTATACTCAAAATAACCACAAAAAATTATCTTTGAAAGATCATAATTATTTATACAATTGGTCTCTTGCTTTATGTCAGAAGTTCAGATTTTCTTTTCTCAGCAGTTGTCTTGCGGTTAATGCCATCAGGCGCATGGGATATCTGATAGAGGCTCACCTACCACTGTCAGAACCTCACCTTATTGTCTTATGCAACTGTCTGTCTGTCTTTTGTTGCGCTGAACTTTTATCTATCCAAGTTTCTATACTTGACACATACTTCTAACTCACCTATCTCAGAAAGTATGGAGGTATCTTTTCTTTTGTCTTGTCCCCATTGCAGAACATTTATTAGGCACGTTTTCAGCATGGAGCTTTCTCAGAACATTAATTGAAGATTGTCTTCCAAGCTGTAAAGCTACAACATGGTCTGAAGCCATTGGAAAGCCAAAAAGCTAAGTGACTGATGGATAACAAAAAGCTCAACAGCATCCAAAGGATCAAAGGTCACTTCTCAAATGGCTAGATCTCCAACGGATAGTTTCAAACGGAAATATCTTCTGAAGCATACATAGAAGTTAAAGTTTGAACAAGCAACAACACCTAGTGTGAAAACCTGTTAGCAACTCATTCAACTCACACCTGCATTCTGCTAGCAAGAGCCTCTACAAGCCTTCTTCTGAGCTGCAAGATAGAGAGCTTCCATAGTCCGAAAATTTCCAAGCTCTCCACTTCACAGAAGTCTTGTTTGTGTTGGGTGGCATCTGTGTAACTAGATCATTTCTCTAGTCCACCCTTCTTGATTCAGAAAGAATCAGAGCTGTAATTTGTTATTTGTTTTCCTTTCTGGATTCCCTGTGTTTGCTCATCCTTCAGAGCAACACACCAGCGTTTTATCAATTCTATCTGTTCAACCTGCAGGAGGTTTGTTCTTGCAGTACCCTCTTATGAAGGGAAGACCTTGTTAAAGGTAGTTCTTGTACCCCTGTTAAGAGAAGACTTGCTTGGGAGCAAGTTGGCTTGTAATTCCTCTCAAGGTGAGAGAAGACCAAGTTTTGTTGGCAGTTAGTGAAATCTCAAGTGGTTTGCTTGAGGACTGAACGTAGGACATCCATGTGGGAAGGGCCAAACCAGGATAAAATTTCATGTGAATTTATGTGATTTTTTCCGCCAACTTACACTTGAATAACATACTACACTAAACTCTAACAATTCTATTTAGTGTTGTCTAATTTTAGATAAAATTTTCAAAAGCGCAAGAAGTCCTATTCAGCCCTTCTAGGACATCATTAGTGCCATCTCGATCCAACAATATCAACACAACATGTCAGTGGGAATATAAAAGAACGTGTTGAACACATATAAGTTTCCATTCATATACATATCCATATGAAATGTACATATTCAGTTCCATGCCAAAGTCATAGTACAAAATACAACAGCCTGGGACAACCCCAAGGCACAACAAGTGGAAATATTACTCTGTTGGTGTCAAAGGCCCGACTCCACTATGTTGCTGACCGGAACTAGAAGGGGGACGGGAACCCTCCTACTATCCTTCACCTGGAAGAAGAAGGGTGAGCCTCACAAGTCACTGGCTCAGTAGGAAAACTCCCCAAAAGTCGAAAGAGCAATGTATAGCAAGTGAAGTAAGCAAAGCTGTAAACAATTAAATATACCACCGGCTATGCATGATACAACAACTGTAAATAAATAAACGGCAAAACACCTATACACTAGCTCAGTAGGCAACTCCCCAAAAATTGAGAAAGCAATGTACATCAAGTGAAGTAAGCAAAGTTGTAAACAATTAAATATATCATTGCCTATGCATGATACTATAGTTGTAAACAAATAAACAGAAAATCACGTATACGTGTACTAGCTAAAGAAGGGCACGCAGAACACGAGTCACGTGAACTGGTTAGCGACACCAGCCACAGACCCGGACAAACAACAAAAGTCTACCTCTCAGCCTCACAGCCATGGACGAAAGGCCCAGCTACCGCTCCACCTCAACAAGGTCAAGAACTGTGGAGATAAACCAACATCACTTCTGTAGACCACAAAGCTACAGGCCCAAGCCTAACAACTTTAGAGACTTCGACCCGAGCTCCCTAAAGTGAGGCATTGGAAACAGGACTAGCTGTGGACCAGTATGCCTACTGGTGTTCGTGCCCCAACCACGAGCGAGCCACAAGCAACCGCACACCCCAAATACGAGTTGCTGCCCCATTGCTGTCTTTCCCTCAGTTGACGTACAACTCAAACTCAGGAGTGAGGGTGTCTAGGAAGAAGACACAAATCTTGACGGTACTTGCTATACTGGGAAAAACCTAAGCACTCAGTGCATGGGTAACCGACTAGAGATGTAACCATGGAAGGCGTGAACAACCTGATGAACCACTCCTATATTTTATCGTTATATTTTGGTGATAACAAAACTTATAATTAATTAATATTATTAAATATATTTAATATTATGTTTTCCTAATAAATATAAATTATGGCACTATCGATGTGTGATTTGCACTGAAAAGTAAAATCGATGTCCATTTAATATATATCGATTTCTATTCACAAAGTGCCACATGGATTTTGTTGAAAACATGGATCTATTAAAACATCAATTCCCTTGAAAAACATGGATTTCACTTAAACATCCATTCTGTTCAAACATATATTTCACTTAAACATCGATTCTGTTCAAACATCGATTTCACTTAAACATCGATTCTGTTCAAACATCGATTTCACTTAAACATCGATTCTGTTCAACCATCGATTTCACTTAAACATCGATTCTGTTCAAACATCGATTTCACTTAAACATCGATTCTGTTTAGACATCGATTTCACTTAAACATCAATTCTGTTTTCAAACATTGATTTCCCTTAAACATCGATTTCACTTAAACATCGATTCTGTTCAAACATCGATTTCACTTAAACATCGATTTCACTCAAACATGGATTTCACTTAAGCATCGATTCTCTTGAAAACATGGATTTCACTTAAACATGGACCTCTTCAAACATAGATTTCAACTTAAACATAGATTTTCATTATATTTCAAAATGTTTTTGGCATCTAGTGTAAGTCAAATATATTCATTTGCGTAATCTTCTATCTTTCTGACAGAAGATCTTTTCTATCCCTCTAGTTCTCTTCTCTCCTGTCAGACAAAAGGGCTTACCTACCACTTCTAGGTGACAGTAGAAAATACAGAAGTGAGAGCCTTCTTTACAGAACCACTCTTTCATCTAAACACCTTCTTCTATACTTGCAGACCTCGAAGACCACCAAGTGGCTGACAGTCTGAGAAGAAGAATAGAAAAATCAGCAACGACTAGAAAGTTCCAACGGATCTCTTCAACGAATCTATTCAAGCTACTCATATAAAAGATGAAGCAAGGCTTTAGAACAAGAGAGATCTTTAAAGGAGTGTACATCCTATGAGGAACCTCAACTCCACATACACTCAAAGAAAGAGAGAAGAGCTCAAGCCCAATCACGAGAAGCTTTTCATAGCAGAAGTTTTCAAAGCTTTCAAGCCTTCCTCTCTTTACTCTCTCTCTGTGGTCATTGTAATTCTTGGGGAGAGTCCTTTGCTAAGAGTTTCTGGGTTAAAGACGATTCTTGTAAAACTCTCAGCTTTGTTCTTTCTTTCTAAAAAGATTTCTGTTCAGCTGTAGGACTGTATATAGTGTAGAACCTAGCTAGGGTTTAAGTTTAAGTCTTGCAGAACTACACTGGGGTTTGTACCAGCAGGTTGGCTTCTTGACCTGTAAGAGAAGTGGGCTGCCTTCTTACCCTGGAAAGAGAAGAAGACCAGCTGGGGGCTGGGTGTTGTATTGTCCTTAAGGGGGACTGTACCCTGGTTAGTAAAATCCCAAAATATTGCTTGGGGACTGGACGTAGGACTTCCATATGGGAAGGGCGGAACCAAGATAAATTCCTTGTCCTATTTGTGTGATTGTTTATTTGCTTCCGCATTGCTACTCTATATCACACTCAACTAACCAACTTTCAAGTGATAATTCTCTGAGTTTAAGTTTCTATTTCAAAAAACCTATTCACACCCCCCTCTAGTTTAGCTTGTTGTCATACCAAAAGGGCCAACAAGTAGTATGAAAGTGAGTTCTCTGATTATTAATAAGATCCAACGTTCTTAGAGAAGATCCATGGCAGCTCAAGGATTTGTTGAAGGCCAATCAGTCACCAGACCTCCATTCTTCCATGGAGAGGATTACCAATATTGGAAGATGAGAATGGAATGCTTCATTCGAGGCACATACTTTGATCTGTGGCAGGTAATAGAGGTAGGTGATTATGTTATTGTTTCTACTGAAGGAACTATTGCTATTACAGCAGCAAATAAAAGTAAATTATCCTTAAACTTTAAAGCAAAGACTATCTATGTTGCGCTTTATCCAAAGAGAATTTAGTAGAATATCTGCATGTAATCAACTAAAGAAATATGATAAACTGTAAGTAACTTATGAAGGAACAGAACTAGGATAGATATTCTTATTTCGCAATATGAGCAATTTAAAATGCTTCCAAATGAAAATATCACTCAGATGTATAATAGATTTTCGAGCATAGTAGTTGGTCTAAGTTCTCTTGGCAAAAAATTTTCTGATGAGGAGATTGTCAGAAAGATACTTAGGTCTTTAACTATTTCATGGACCCCTAAGGTCACAGCTATTGAAGAAGCCCATGATCTAACCAAGTTTTCCATTGATAAATTAATTGGCTCTCTCATGGCACATGAAATGAATATGGAGCGACTATCTAAAAGCTCTACCAAGAAAAAACTCACTACTCCTCTTAAAGTTGCAGCTGCTCCTTCCACCGCTTCTCTTCTTCTTCTAGTTCAAAAAATGCAGGTTCTGAAGACAGTGATGTTGATGATGTTCTAACCAATCTTCAGAAGATTCTCAAAAGAAAAGAAATATGGATCAAGAAGGATTCAAAAGAAAGAGAGAAAGGAAAAAGAACTAGTCTGCTATGAATGTAGAAAATCTGGACATCTGAGACCAGATTGTCCAAGACTCAAGAAGACTGGTCAGCTAGAAAATTCCAAGAAGTAGCAGAAGAAATTCAAAAAAAAGCCATGGCTGCTGCTTGGGACAATGATGAAGCCACAACTTCAGAATCATCAAGCTCAGATCTCGAAAAAAGCAGGAAAGTCTAGCCCTCATGGTAGGACTAGATGAGGTATATTCTGACCCTTTTTTTATTCATGCACTGATCTAGGATTAGAGTCTGAAGACTTAGAAGAAGTCTTTAATGAACTTTATGAAAAATATAAAGGTGTTGTAAAAGAATTAAAATTTTTTAAAAATAACACTACTTGCTTATAAAACACCAATTTAGATCTTAATTCCGAAATGGAACAATTAGAAAAGCAATTAAAAGAAAGTAAAGATAATAATTATCTTTTAAATGAAGATTTAAAAAGCAAGAACAATGAGAAGTTAGAGTTAGAAGAAAAATTGAAAACTCTAACTGAAGAAAATCTTTATTTAAAAGAATCATTAGAAAATTAACTAAGGGAAAACATCTTTAGCCCTATGCTTAAAAGGATCAAAATTTGGAAATAATAAACAAGGTCTTGGATACAAACCTCCTGAAAAAGGAAACAAGTCATAATTCATGAAAAATATCCATTACCAAAATTTGTAAAAGAAACCAAGATGCCTCAGAAAAGGCCACTGCAATGAATAAGCTCTATCAAAAGGAAAATGTTTCGAAAAATTGTGTTCTAAACAGACATTACAAAGACAATAGGAACTGCAAACAAATTATATTCATTGTTGTTCTCATTAAAATAAATTAGACACAGTAAACACCTGCACAACAAGGCACCTAGTATGGATTCCGAAAGGATATTTTTATGCATATAACCATCGAGGACCCAAAAAGATTGGGTACCTACTTCTGAATAAGTTTGTTTGTAGGATACCCTTGGAGCATCCGGAACAAAAGATGCTCAAGGCACTGGTGACTGCCAGCTCTTCATCTAACTCATATCTAAAGAGGCAGTCACTAATTTATCTTTAATTTTACTACCACTAACAACTGTTTGCAAGTCACATTCAGGTGGAGCCTCTCATTCAGGGGGAGCACAGACTAAGAGGAGTTATTCATTAATGTCAATTATTGTTGAACCCCTCACTGGTAAAGTTTTTCACAAAAAGAGGAGAGAATGCATGGTAAGATCCTTCCTTTTTGGTTACAGACAAAAAGTGTAACAAAAGGGGAGAGTATGCATTATCTGTGAATTTTCTATATTTTCTATGCTTTAAATATTTTTAAGAAAATTCTCATAAGTTTTGTCATCACCAAAAGGAGGAGATTGATGAACCACTCTTATTTTTACCCTTATATTTTGGTGATGACAAAACTTATAATTAATTAAATATTATTAAATATATTTAATATTATGTTTTCCTAATAAATATAAATTTATGCACTATCGCTGTGTGATTTGCACTGAAAAGAAAAATCGATGTCTATTCAATATACATCGATTTCTGTTCACAAAGTGCCACATCGATTCTATTGAAAACATGGATTCTGTTGAAAACATCGATTCCCTTGAAAAACATGGATTTCACTTAAACATCGATTCTGTTCAAACATGGATTTCACTTAAACATCGATTATGTTCAAACATGGATTTCACTTAAACATTGATTCTGTTCAAACATCGATTTCACTTAACATCGATTCTGTTCAAACATCGATTTCACTTAAACAACGATTTCACTCAAACATCGATTTCACTTAAACATCGATTCTGCTCAAACATCGATTTCACTTAAACATCGATTCTGTTCAAACATCGATTTCACTTAAACATCGATTTCACTCAAACATCGATTTCACTTAAACATCGATTCTGTTCCAACATCGATTTCACTTAAACATCGATTCTCTTGAAAACATGGATTTCACTTATACATGGACTCTGTTCAAACATAGATTTCAACTTAAACATCGATTTCCCTTATATTTCAAAATGTTTTTGGCATCTAGTAAAGTCAAATATCTTTCATTTGCGTAATCTTCTATCTTTCTGATAGAAGATCTTTTCTATCCCTCTACATCTCTTATCTCCTGTCAGACAAAAGGGCTTACCTACCACTTCTGGGTCATAGTAGAAAACACAGAAGTGTGAGCCTTTTTGACATAAACACTCTTTAATCTAAACACCTTCTTCTATGCTTGCAGAACTCGAAGACCACCAAGTGGCTGACAGTCTGAAGAAGAAGAATAGAAAAATCAGCAACGACTAGAAGAGTTCCAACAGATCTCTTCAACGGATCTATTCAAAGCTACTTATATAAAAGATGAAGCAAGGCTGAAGAACAAGAGAGAGCTTTCTTGAGGATTTTTAAAGGAGTGTACATCCTGTGAGGAACCTCAACTCCACATACACTCAAAGAAAGAGAGAAGAGCTCAAGCCCAATCAATAGAAGCTTTTCATAGCAGAAGTTTTCACAAGCTTTCAAGCCTTCCTCTCTTTACTCTCTCTCTGTGGTCATTGAATTATCTTGGGGAGAGTCCTTTGTTGAGAGTTTCTGGGTTAAAGTCCATTCTTGTAAAACTCTCAGCTTTGTTCTTTCTTTTCTAAGAAAGATATCTGTCCAGCTGTAGGACTGTATACATTGTAGAACCTAGCTAGGGTTTAAGTCTAACAGAACCGCACTAGGTTTGTACCAAGAGGTTAGCTTCTTGACCTGTAAGAGAAGTGGGATGCCTTCTTGCCCGGGAAAGAGAAGAAGATTAGTTGGGGTGCTGGGTGTTGTATTGTTCATAAGGGGATTGTACCCTTGGTTAGTAAAATCCCAAGAGATTTCTTGGGGACTGGATGTAAGACTTCCATGTGGGAAGGGCGGAACCAAGATAAATTCCTTGTGTTCTTTGGTGTATGATGTTTATTTGCTTCCGCACTGCTACTCTCTATCACACTCACTAACCAAACTTTCAAGTGATAATTTTCTGTGTTTATGTTTCTGTTTCAGATTTTAGAAAATCTATTCACCCCCCCCCCCCCTCTAGGTTAGCTTGTTGCCGTACCAATGGGCCAACACAACCAAACTAGCTAGGCATGCAAAACCATGCAAACCTCATCTTTTCCAATCACGATATACATCGACACACTCTATACCAACCTTACAATGCTTAAACAACATTGCCCGAGCAATGCACCACAGAAACTCGACAGACTGGCATAGAACCCCAGTGCTCGGGTGGCCACAATATAAACCGTGACCAACACAGTGGTCGCCAATCGAATTGAATCGCAACAGGCCAGCCAGTCGCCTTAAAGTCTAATTGTGATAGGCCATGTCGTCACTTTCTCAAAACGTGATGACTGGTTCAATCACCTTTCAGACAGTAGAAACAAACCTATACTGTCATACCCCACCCCGACGCAGAATAT
>CM024754.1:177391902-177438079 GCA_014218235.1 Colocasia esculenta | reverse complement strand
AGAGAAACTTTTGACAGTGTTTTGTTTATCACCAAAATAGGCAAGTAATTAATTTAAAAGTACATGGGGATGGACTGTTCATCAGGACCTAGGTCGAGGTAATAGTCAGTGGACACACTGACCGGTTGAACTTGGGTAGTATTTTTTGTAGCTAGTGCCTCTTGTCTAGGCATAGTCACTCAGCTTGTGTTGCCACCAGCCGGGTGGTGGTCACGACGTGCATTGTACAGATTCACGGGGTCATTACGTTGGTATCAGAGCGAGAGTCTAATAGAACTTGTAGCGGATTTAAACTGCAACAAGGAAGTCCAACACTATTAGAAGTACACTGCTAGCACCCGAGTTGGTATCGTTAATTTGTTGGTGTGTGCCGTGTGGAAATTGCTCCACATAGGCATAGGTAGGCCAGAGAGCTGATGGAGTAGCAGGATGATGCAGATATGCCCGCACAGGGGCAGCTTCAGGAGGATGTGTCATGGCGGAGTCGGTGGCACAGCCTCAGGGAGCAGCGGCAGCAGTAGAGCAGCAGTAGTAGACGGCAGCAACTAGTGGTACCAGCCTCAGCCACAGCAGTATGCGGATTGGTTTCCTTTGGCTGAGTAGTTTTTCAGGACCCTGTACCAGGAGCGTGGCAACCTGGCAGCCAGCATGGGGAGTCAGCCTTTAGTACCTCCCCCCGCGGTATCGGAGCAGCAGGCAGATTTGGAGGTGGAGCAGCCAGTAGTTCAGCAGGCGTCGGGTACTGGGAGTACCCAGGCCGGTCGAGGAGGACGGCTGTCACTAAGGATAGGACCACCCTCTTGGAGAGGTTCTTGTGTCTCCGACCGCCGATGTTCTTCGGTGAGTATGATCCAGACAAGGTAGAGAGTTGGACGCACGAGTTGGAGCGCACATTCGAGACTATGGAGTGCGCCGAGGAGGACCAGATCAGACTAGCAGTGTATCAGCACAAGGGAATAGCTCATGAATGGTGGAGGGTTCAGCAGCAGACCCGCTTTCCAGGGTAGGGTTTGTATCATATCACATGGCAGCGGTTTTTGGGGGTCTTTCACGGTGAGTATTTCCCTGACTATGCTCGACGTGAGAGACGAGATCAGTTTCACGAGTTGGTTCAGGACAATCTGACAGTTACTCAGTACCACTAGAGGTTCGTCCAGTTGCTGAGGCATGTCCCTCATGTTGCCAACAGAGAGCAAGCTTGTGCAGAGAATTTTATTGCAGGACTGAGGCCAGATTTGAGGTGGGGTGTGACTACTCATATGTGTGCCACTTTGGGAGAGGCCGTGGCTAAGGCCACCGCCTTGGAGAGAGAGACCTGGCAGCCCCAGCAGTAGCAGCAGCAGTAGGGAGGAGCCTCTTCTAGGTCCTCGTCGTACCAGCGTCCCGCAGGTAGTCGAGGCAGTGCGACTTCTTCTTCTTCGGGTTCGGAAGTTCCGGTCTGCGCTCAAAGTTTAGGCAGATGACTACTCGCGGGGGTGGACGGAGTCGGCAACAAAAGCGTCAGTCGAGATTTGCGGAGCAGTCGATCCAGTAGGGAGCCGAGTAGGGCAGGCGGGAGGCAGTCTGTTACACTTGTGGTTTGCCAGACCACTTCAGGAGGGATTGCCTGATGGGGCAAGTCCAGCAGCCGCAACAGCCAGTGCAGTACCACAGCAGCTAGCGCAGTACCAGTTCCCTCCTCAGCAGTAGGCACCTCGTCAGCAGTAGCAGGGGCAGTATCATTTGCAACCTCAGCAGTTTCAGTAGCATCAGCAGCCCCCAGCACCGCAACGTGGGCGTGAACATGGTCGTGTGATGGCTCTTACTAGGGAGCAGGCCGAGGTGTCGAACTTGGTTATAGGTACCTTGCCTATCCTTGTAGAGCTACTCGTATTTTGGTTGATCCCGGTGCTTCCCTTTGTTTTACTTCCGAGGAGTTTTACGAGTCTCTGTTCGTCACACCCCCTGAGAGGCAGTGTGATGTGATGGTGGATCTCCCGTCTGATGATTACATGAGTCCTTTGGTTACCTGGAGGGCGTCATAGTTGAGGTCCAGAGACACCAGTTGCCGGCCAGGTTGTACGCGTTGCAGCTTCGTGACTTTGATGTCATCCTGGGCATGGACTGGTTGGAGGCTCACTCAGCTGTAGTGGATTGTCAATACAAGACCGTTCGGTTTGAGATACCTGGAGCGCTTGTTCTCTGCTTCCGAGGTATCTGGTCTACCCGTCGACCTTTTATTTCCTTCTATAGAGCTCATCGTTTGATCCGTGATGGCTGTGTAGCATATCTTGCTTCTATTTGTTCCTTGGAGCCTAGCGGGTCGTCGGTTATTGATGTGCCTATTTCTTGTGAGTTCTCTGATGTTTTTACAGAGGATCTACTTGGGTTACCACCTGAGCGGGAGGTAGAGTTCTCCATTGAGCTTTTGCTTGGTATGATGCCTTTGTCTAAGGCACCTTACCAGATGGCTCCGGCTAAGTTGCGCGAGTTGAAGCGCCAGTTACAGGAGTTGCTTGAGCTGGGTTTCATCCGTCCGAGTCGTTCGCCGTGGGGAGCGCTAGTACTATTCGTGAGGAAGAAGGATGACAGCTTGAGGTTGCACATCGATTATAGGCAGCTGAACTAGGTAACAGTGAAGAACAAGTATCCGTTGCCGAGAGTTGATGATTTGTTTGATCAGTTGCAGTCAGCTAGGGTGTTCTCAAAGATTGACTTGAGATCAGGCTACTACCAGTTGAGGATCAGAGAGTCAGATATCAGCATGACACCTTCCGTTTGAGGTACGGTCACTTTGAGTTCATCGTGATGCCGTTTGGGCTCACGAACGCACCCGCAACTTTTATGGATTTGGTGCATAGGGTGTTCAGTGAGTACCTGGATAGGTTTATGGTCATCTTCATAGATGACATTCTGGTCTACTCTGCTTCTGAGGAGGAGCATCTGAGGATCGTGCTAGAGACATTGCGGAGTCACCAACTTTATGCCAAGTTCGACAAGTGCGAATTTTGGCTGAGGAGGTGCACTTTCTTGGCACATGATCTCAGGTTCTGGTGTGGTAGTGGACCCTGCCAAGGTTGAGGCATGTTTTCTTGGGAGCAACCCACTTTAGTGTCAGAGGTTCACAGCTTTCTGGGTTTGGCAGGCTATTACCGAGGTTCATCTAGGATTTTTTCAAGATTACAGAGCCGTTGACCAGATTGACCAGACTTGAGCCAGATTTGTTTGGACTGAGGACTGCAAGTAGAGTTTCCAGAGCTGAAGACGAGGTTGACTTCAGCGCCAGTGTTGGTCTTGCCGTCAGTAGCGGAGGTTTTGTGGTCTATACCGACACGTCGAGGTCAGGTTTGGGTGTAGTGCTGATGCAGCATGGTGGGGTCGTTACCTATGCTTCTCGGTAGTTGATGAAGCATGAGGAGAACTACCATACCCATGACTTAGAGTTGGCAGCTATGGTGTTCACTCTGAAGTTGTGGAGGCACTATTTGTACGGCGAGGTGTTCGAGATCTTCACCAACCATCAGAGTTTGCAGTACATCTTCACTCAGAAGGATTTGAACTTGAGGCAGCGCAGATGGATAGAGTACTTGAAGGACTACGACCTTACCCTCTCCTATCACCCGGAAGGGCTAACGTCGTAGCAGATGCTTTGAGCAGGCGTGTTTCTTGAGTTCGTTGATGGTCAGAGAGTGGAGGCTGTTTGAGGATTTGTCTCAGGGAGTTTTCTACCCTTCAAGGTGCAGAGACCATGTAGTGATGAACATTTGTCAGTTCGTCCGTCAGTGTAGCATCAGGTGTTGGAGGCACAGCAGGCAGACTCAAAGTTGGCAGATATTTTGTAGAAGCCAGATGTTAAGCTGCGAGGACAGTGAGGTCAGGTTCAGAGGTAGATTGTATGTTCCCTGTGATGCGCGCCAGGCGCTGTTGTCTGAGGCACACCGGTCAAGGTATGCTATTCATCCTGGTTCCACCAAGATGTACCATAACCTGAGGAGATTCTTCTGGTGGCTAGGGATGAAGAGGGGCGTGGTAGAGTTTGTCGCCTGGTGCTTTACCTGTCAGCAGGTGAAGGCTGAGCATCAGCTTCTGGGTGGTGAGCTACATCCGTTACCCATTCCCGAGTGGAAGTGGGACGACATCACCATGGACTTTGTGGTTGGTTTGCCCCGTACTCCACATAGGCATGATGGTATTTGGGTGATTGTGGGCAGGTTGACCAAGTCAGCGCACTTCCTTCCAGTTAGGATGTCTTGGTCAGTGGACAGGCTCGCCAAACTGTACGTGGACCAAGTTGTTTCGTTGCATGGAACCCTAGTTTCGATTGTTTCTGATAGAGATCCGAGGTTCACTTCTGAGTTTTGGCGCAGTTTGCAGTGAACTCTTGGTATAGAGTTGAGCTGAGTTAAGCGTATCACCCGCAGTCAGAGAGGACGATTCAGACTTTGGAGGATATGCTGAGAGCATGCTATTTGGACTGGAGTGGCACCTAGGAGTCGCACCTTCTGATGGTAGAGTTTGCATACAACAACAGTTATCACTCAAGCATTGGAATGGCACCATACGAGGCTTTGTATGGTCGGCCGTGCAGGACACCACTTCACTGGTTCGAGGTCGGTGAGAGGAAATTTTAGGACCAGAGATGGTGCAGTAGTGTGCAGACACAGTCAGTTTAGTCAGGCAGAGGCTTCAGGCAACACAGAGCAGACAAAAGAGCTATGCAGATGTCCGCAGGAGACCGTTGCAGTTCAGCGTGAGTGACCTTGTGTTCTTGCGGGTTTCACTGACCAAGGGTATCATGAGGTTTGGCAGGAAGGGAAAGATCAGTCCCAAGTATATTGGGCCTTTCCCTATCACAGAGAGGATCGGAGAGGTGGCATACAGATTGCGTCTTCCGACAGAGTTGGCAAAGGTACACAAGGTTTTTCACGTGTTGCAGCTCAGGAGGTACATTGCAGATCCGTCGCACGTGTTGGATTACTCGCAGCTTGAGGTAGCGCCAGAATTGTCAGTGCCAGAGTACCTGTTCAGAGTTGTAGACCGTAGAGTGCAGTAGTTGCGCAGGAAGCAGATTCCACTGGTCAAGGTTGTTTGGGAGAACCGCGTTGGTGGCGAGTCCACGTGGGAGCTTGAGGATGAGATGAGAGAGCAGTTCCCGTATTTTTTTAATTGATCGGTACGTTGTTTTCCCTTTTGCATTGCTTCCTGTTGAAACTGAGTTTCTCTCTAATTTCGAGAACGAAATTTCATGAAGGGGGGTAGGATGTAAGACCCAGCCCTCATGGCCCCTTGGCCCTGTCCTCAGGGTCACGACGGGGAAGCCCGTCACAACAGGGTTTGTGTGGCGACACACCTAACCATCCGCATTCTAGTCACAATGAGGGTGGGCGTCGCATTCTTGTCACGCCATCTGAAGGCGATGCGACTGCTTTTCTGACGGACTTGACCGCTATCCTATCTGTCAAAACAGCCTTGTCAGGTGTAAGGTGCATACATTGTTGACGCGACCTGGTCAGCCGTTGAATTCTTGTTTCCCGATCTTCGAGGTTTGACCGCTCTTGGTGTCACACCGTGGGTGCTCGTCGCGACATGGTCGCGACGCCTAGGGCATCGCGACATGCTCGTTGTCATGCCGGCCGACCCGTCGCGTCTTGGGGCCCATCAGTTTAAACCAAGGCCGGCACCCCATTTCCCCCTCTCTCATTTTCCTTCCTCTCCTTCCTTCTTCTCCTTCCTCCTCTGAGCTCTCTCCTCTCCGGTGGTTTCTCGTCGTCCTTGAGGTGCTCATGGTGGGAGGTGACGCCCCGTTTGTGTAGGCGGCGTGGTCGTGGAGCTTGAGCGAGGAGGAGGTGGCCATTCCGATGTGAAGCCCCAACGGGTCAGCTCTACTCTTGGATGTAGGGACCCTTGACTCCTTTCATTCTAGCATGTTCCCTTCCCCCTTGAGATTTTGGTTTCTTCGTGGTTTGGGGTCGTGGGTGTGTGAGGATCATGCTCGTGGTGAGTGAGGTTTCCATCGAGTGTAGATTCCTTGTAATCCATGTTTTATGGGTTTTTAAGGGTGGTTTGTCTTGATTAGAAGTTCCTATGGAGTTTCCCATGCTCCCCTCCCCCTATTAGTGTGGTTTGTACCGGATTTGGGGTGGTCTTCGTGAGGATCATCTTGCAACCCCTCTCAGCTGAGAACGTGACCAGTATAGAGCTTGCGATGATGTCACGACCGGCTAGGCCACCGCGACATCATCGCGACGCTCTTGAGCACCGCGACCTGGTCACGACAGTCGCTACAGCCCTGGGCGTCGCGACAGTGTCACGACGGCCCATGCGTCGCAACAACAGCAGAGATAGGCAAGTCTTGCGGAGTTCCATTTTCTGTGGAGTCTTCGTCGTTTCCGCTTCTTACTATACCCGTGGCACCAGTGCTAGTTCCCTAGTACGGTCCTACACTAGTCGTTCGCCCGTTGCTTGGCACTTGAGGGCTTGACCTATGAGAGAGGTTGTTACCATTGCTTGGGACCCCCGTTCCCGCACGCCTGTTGAGGGAGTACTCTGGGCGGCGGGCGTGCTTGAGTCACGGACTCTGGAGCGGAGGGGAAAGGTGGTTGGGACAGCGGCATTGAGTCATTTGTAAGCTTTGTGCCCCGGAACAGCTTAGAGAGGCCAGGCGTGGGACCGTAGTCTGGCCAGACTACGATGGTTACTGTTGTGTTACTTTGTGTTCCTGCCTCACTCTGACGAGGCGTGGAGGTTTGGACCTAGGTCGAGGATAAGACGTCCAGTGGATGCACCTGACTGGTGACTCGTGGTAGTATTTTTCGTAGCTAGTGCCTCTTGTCCAGCAGAGTTCACTCCTGTGTTGCCATTCGTGTGGTGGTCACGACGTGCAGTCATACAGAGTTTTCAACCGTAGTGTTTTTTCATACTGCGTTAGTTAGTAGCTTATTTTGCACTTTCCAGTGTAGGTAGAAGATATAACTGTTGTTATTTATTAATTGTATATATATATATATATATATATATATATATATGTTCTTCTGCCTGTTAGAGCCAGTAGGAGATTGGTATCCCTACTGAGCTTCTGTTGTGAAGCTCATCCCTTCCTTTTTCCAGGTGAGACTTCTCAACAGTGGCAGGGCGCGCGCCGGATGGAGGAGACGGGGCGGTAGTCGTCGTCCCCGTAGCTAGATATGGTTCCCCCTTTCAGTTGTACGTCACCCTCGGGATATGCCCCTAAGGGACTTGTTCTTCCCCTATCTTTACTTGTACTAGTTGTGTGTGTTGGGATTGTACCTAAGGCGATACGCAACGGTCTCGCTCTTCTTTCTGCTCCAGCGTGTGTACTCCTAGTTAGTAGTTGATGTTTATTTCCTTTACATATTCTGTTAGACTTGTGTTATAGCCCTTTCGGGTCCCCAGGTTCCGTGGGCGGTGATCGCGAAAATTGGATCCTCGGCTTGGGCCGAGGGTCGGGTTCCTGGGGTCGTTACAATCTAGACCTTACGAATTATTTTCCTTTTACTGGGCACCACGCCCCTCTCTTTTGCTCCCTTTGGAACTCCCGTAGTTTCTAAATTTTTCCATCCTTCTCACCTTTCCATATTCGATCAGGGCATCCTCCCTTTCTCCCATTGTTTTTGTGGTTTTGGTCCCCACATATCATTCTAATTATTGTACAATTCTATACATTCTTCATATCCTCTGAGTCTCGCCCTAACGTAGGGCATTCGTCCTCCCTTTACCCTCTCAATTCTTATGTTGAAAGCTATTATATTGCTTATCAGTGTCAAAAATCCATAAAAGATGAACATTCAATATTTTCATGCTACCGCAACATTCCTGTTATGAGAACTTTGTGCCAAGAGTCCAAAATTCCCTCCCTTTTCATTAAAGTTTGCCCTTGGCATGGGCATCTTCACACACTTCACAGCACCCGAAGCCGATTGCTTTGGAAGACACTGTCACTATCACGACCATGCCTGAGGGCATGAACATCTATTTTTCTCCTCATTCGGCCGAAGTGTGGGCAGTAGAGGTAGTCTGGGCAACGCAACTAACTTGCAGCACTCCCTGATGAGGATGTCTAAAAAAAAGGCAATCAATCAAATGACCAATAAACTCCAAAGTCAAATTGTGACGGCCCTCATTATACCGTACGGTTATACCAACCCACGTCGGTATAGCAGAGTCATCACAGTGGACATTTACCCAACGATACAAACCTCTGAGATACACGCGAATATACATACAGAGTAGCGGAATTAAGAGACAACTATCTTCATTCATTCATCATCCACATTAAGCACACATGAAATTTGCAATTACATTAAGACTAAAAGTTCACATAATTAAATTGCTGAAAATAAGTACACAATGTCCACACTTATACAATTTTCTCATGATTTCTAGTACAATGCCACTTTTACATACTATGAAAGCACAAAAGGCTACAACTGCTCCAACAATCTAAACTCCGCGCTCGGAGTCCGTCTCTACTGTCCCTCCACGAGAGTCTCGTCACCGTCTATACCTGTACACCGAAGCAAGGAGTGAGTCTTAAAGACTCAGCAAGCAACACTACTCATAACATACACGTATAAGTCATAGCGGTTTCTACATGCACATTCACAAATTTCAACATATGGCATGCTAGTCATTTGAAAGTTGCAACCTATCATGAAAGTTCTACAATTTAATACATGGATCATGCTTTCAGATGTCTAAGAATAAAACTTACCTATCACATGCTCTCTATTCAATTTACTCGTGACATTTTGCCTTTAAAGAACCAAGACATGAGAGCTACCAACGTGAACACTGTGCATATATGAGGGAAAACACAACTAGCATGGATTTTACATGTTCCTAAGCACATACATAGACATTTTCACATGCTTTAAGTTGCTGGTTTCACATGGTTTAATGGCTGTAAACCTACACATGAGAGCTACAATGTTGTTTAAAACATACTATGTGAACAACCAATCATGCTATTTTGTACATGTGCTTATCAATTATCCCTAACATGGATTCTAGACATTTTCGCACATATAAACATGATGATAACAACATGAAATTACTGATTTCACATGGTTTCAGATTTGTCTCACATGGATTTCAATGTCATATTCTCACATTTTTAGTATCACATTTCCTTTACACAAGTTTCCAATTCACATGGTTGCACTTTACACATACACATTTCACATTGTTCACTTACACATGAACACATACACATTACACATTCACATTTTAGGTGTCGTGACACATAGTCCAAACCACCAAAGAATGACATATACACATCACATTACACATAGACGCCATCTAGGCATTACAATGGCGACTCTTGGACTGCGCAGACCGGGAGAACAAGTCTCCACCCTAACCAGTGGTACTTGTCCACCTCCAGGATTTCCCCCTAATGCCCTTAGGGTCACTTACACATTGAACTTTCTCAGGGGGACTTTTCCCTGATACAGTTCCACTGCCCTCTACGGAAGCAGTGTCACATTGGCACAGTTACACATTTACACATTTTTCCGATTTTACACATGGTTTTACACATATCACTTTTCATCCCATTCACTTTCTCACTCACATGTATATCTCTGTTTTCCTGACATGACACTACAGATTTCAGGAGTTTAACACACAGTAAATTCACCAATCAGGTTGGGTTTAAATGATATCTAATCACTTTACGATGACATGCATAAATTTTTACATTTCACATGGAAAAATGCATAACTCCTTATATACTGGTCCAATGACCTGGAAATTTAACCACATGCTATTTTTGGGTTCAAGATCATACCTTCATTTTTCAGATTTTTCTGAGCTAAATAGAATTTACAGAAAATCAATTACCTATTTAGCATGCCATTCATAATTTAAGTTGACATGGAGTTTAACACCATCATACATTTTTGCCACTTACTGTCTGAACAGAGACTAATTGTTATATGCATGATCTGAAAATACCGAATTACCCTAAATCATACAACCATAGATAGATCACAACAATTCTTTCTTGCATGCCTTTTTATTTACCGAACCGAAATTAATAGCAATTTATGCAAGCATGGACAATTTTTCAAAATTTGAGTACACATATACTAATCCACTAACTTCATGATATGACACAATTTAAGGCACTCAGACTAGTCCTAATCATAAAACATGGATTGGCAAGAATCATTAACAATCATGCTTAAATTTCATGGGATAATAATCTCTAACTTTCACCACCACCATCATAACTCATCCACACACCACATTTACCAGTATCATAGTGTATAGGGTTACCATATATCCTCATCACAGAAAACCCATCGAAAATAATCGTATAGGAGGGCAGAACAGTTTACTGTTCTGTCCAGATGAACTTGGCGGCGGTCTCTGGCCGCTAATTCAATGTCAGCGGCATAGTCGATGGACGCCAATCATGATCTCAGCGTCCAGGGACCTTGCCGTTAATTCAGGTCTGTGTACAACACAGACCCGAGCTCTCAAGATAGGGTGAATGTGGGGGTCAAGGACATGAAGGAAAATTCATAAAAATTGAAAAACCATCCTAGACTCATACGGGAACCTTATGGTAGGGTCACTTGCCTCTAGGAAATTGCTCCAATGGATCTAAATGCTCGGAGAAGCTCTCCTTGGGCCGTCCCAAGAAGTGCAGAAACGTCCTCCAAGATCTCCTTCCTCCGGGCTCCTGGATGATCTCCACAGCAAGGAAATGTCGGGGAGGCCTTCCTCGATGATCCCTCTAGCCTCCAGTTGCAGTAGAACGCCGGACAAGCTTCGGAAGTTCGGATTTTTGGGCTGCAAGTATGGGGTTTTCTCACAGCTCAGAAGCTAGGGTTTTCTCCTCTTGTTTCTCTCTTGCAAAAGGGTGAAGAGAGGGTTTGGGGAGCAGATTCGGGTTGGATATATGGGAGAGACTTCTCTCCCACTCACAGGGTGATAAGATGGCTCTCAGAGCCGTTGGGGACAGCTCCCCAATGGGTGAGCTTCCTTGTTTCCAGAATTTCTGGCTCTGCAACGCATGCAGGTAAGAGAAATCGACGTCCACATCGTTAGACGCCAGGATTAGTGTTGGCGTCCATGGGTGGACGCTGACACCACCTCAACGGCTAGGGGTTGACGCCAATCTGGCCTTCGGCCAGAACTCTAAAACATGCAGAAAACTATGCATGCCATGCATATATACATGCAATATGTATATGGTAGTGTATCCATACTATCACCATTCAATTCATGCATTATTTACATCTAGTATAAACACATGCACACGTAATTGTACAATTATACGTACGTAAATATGTATATACATATACAAGCACAAATATACACATACAAATACAAATAATGCGATAGAAATTCGAGGGCCTTACACAAATGCATGTTAAGAGTGGCAAAGTCCCCGCAAGCTTCAAAATGAACTTGGTTTTATGCATCAAATCAAAATCAAAATCTGTATAACAAGGCATGGCAAAGAGTGGCAAAGCCCCCGATGACTTCAAAATGAACCCGATCGTACGTATATCCCTACAAATAAATGGTCCATCAATCAATTCAAAACCCCCAATACTTAATGAGGCTGAATCTTCTGGTGGTTGTGCCAAGGAAGGGAGTCAAATCCAACACTTCAAAACCCATATCAAGCTTATCTCCAAATTTTCTTCTCATCTCCCTACCAGATCACGTCGTCTTTTCAGGTATAGCTTTGTAGTGACAAAGTTAACCATGAGCAGTCAGTCATTGGGCACCACTTTAAATGCACGCCTTTCTCTTGGCACTCTTTAATGAAGGGGAGGTAACGAAGACCCCTTGTCAATCAATTGTCGTAACCTTGATGTTGCCATGGCATGACAATATTTCCAAAAAATCAACAAATAAAAGATGAATATTTTTTTCAAAACCCACAAAAAAAGATGAATATTTTTCAAAACTCCATAAAAATTCAAATATTTTTAAAATATCATAAAAATCTAATATTTTCAAAATCTCCATAAAATTTGAATATCTAAAAATCTAAAAAAACTGATGGTATTGCACAGGCTAGTATTGCACCTAATCTTCATTATGTCAGATCCATGACCAATTCTTCCGATCAGTCAGCTCATCCTGCCATTAAGCTCCAATCTTCTAATTTGGCCAAGTCCACTTATCCTCATGGCTTAAACAAACAATTAAATGAGCTTGTGAATGTTATTGAATATTTTATCCATGCACCATGTTGTAAATGTGGCTATTATTCCATGATATATATTCTCTTGGCTAATGAATTTTTTAGTGCACGTTTGAGTTACCTCATCTGGCACTACCACAAACAATCACATGGTTGCAATTGTTGCCCTCACCATCACTTATCTGCACTTTATATGTTATTATCAAGGACCTTGTGGCTCTGAGGAATTTGGGAATTGAGTTCCTCTTTATCAAAATAATGATTATTCCAAAAGATCCTTAGCCGCACAGATAGGCCGTTACGCTTCGCATATGAGGACGACGGACCCATGCCTGGAAAACCTGGTGTCCTGACTCAACTCAGTATCATAACACTATTATCCTTGATTATTTTCTATCTTTTATCTTTATTTTCCCTTTAGCCGAGCATACATGCATATTTTGAAATCACTGTGAAAAATACTCTTCCAATGCAACTTGAGAGCCATTCTCACTTCAATTCCAAGTAAATTTGAGATATTCCATTTTGGATCAAGTACCCAACTCCCTTTATTGCCGCGTCCAGGCTGATTTCCTTGAACTCCCTATTTTGGATTTATCCCTTTACATTCGTCTTTATCTCCTATAGATACACCTTGGCCGCGGTACGTCCACAAGTTGGTAAATGCCCCCCAATGGTGCAACCTAACAGATTGTGTCCTTAGGTACTTCCCCTACGCTGGAAGTTGATCTCTCCATCATGCCCTACATGGCACCTTTCCTTCATGTACCACGTACATACCTCCCTTCATGCCTTCGCGTACACCCTTTTCTTCCATCCAAACTCTGTGCTTTCACGGTATTCTTCTCTAGAGGTGGCTTCCTTGGTAGTTGGTGAAAGACTCTCATCAAGTGGTGTCACCACGATTGAATGCGTGTTTATTTTTCACCTTGGCATCTACTTATTAAGTCTCTCTGCTTCACTTCACTACGCTTCGTTTCGCTTCATTCCATTGCACTTCATATCACTCCAGTTCGTGTCCCTCCTCTTCGCTCCCTTGCTAAGTAGACGCCAATACGTTGCAGCTGTAGACACGCTAAATGACACCATCGTAGGCAAATTTCAAATTACACCATAATGCCACAAATGACTCCCTTTTTTTCCTTGTGAGAGTATTTTCCCCCAATTTTTAGAGTCCTCCACCAATTTCCCCCCATTTTATTGTGCTTCCCCCTTATTTTCCAAGCTTGCTGGAGGCTTGGGCAAAAATGTTAATTCGCGATGGAGACAGTCGTCGCATTTCATATCGATTGTGGAGAACAAACAAAACACATCGGGTCACACCATCGCGATTATGCTTCGACTGGCTATCCATCAGTGGACTATCGAGTTTGGAAATCGATTGGACAACCGATTGATCTTATCCACGACAGGTCCAACCGTCACTATTTCTACACCGATTGATGATTACACATCGATTGCCGAAGCCAACATTCGATTGGTCTTAAACACATCGGGTAACTCCATCGCGATTCATATCGATTGCTGACCAAACATCGATTGGTCTTAAATGCATCTGGTAACTTTGTCGCGATTCTTCATCGATTTCTATTGATTTATACGCATCATGTCAATGCGTTGCAATTTTGAACTTCCATATTTCTTAACAATTTCCTTATTTTATTTTTGGAAATACTTGTTGCCTTTTCCTGAAATGCGTCGAGCACCCCCGTCATGATTCAACATTCTATATTTGACTTTTGACAAGTTTCCATGAACAAAATTTGAAAATTATTTATAACCACGTCGATCATGTCCGACGTGATTAGTACTATCGCTTTGGTCAGAATCTGATTATAATTGGAAGTTCATAAACGTGACTAGTTGACCCATCGCGATTTATCTTTAAGTGTGACACTGTGTCCATTATGAATTTCTTTTGTTGTCCACCTCAGACTTTGAGCCTCTGCTCCTATATATACACTCCATGTTTCGTCGTTCCCGAAGGTTGGAGACTCCAGAGAACCCCCAAGTCGAGTGAGCTGAGAGAGCAAGTTTCAAGGCAGAGCCCTTTCAGATTCTCACCTCAGGTCTTCAAGTGCCTTTTCTCTCCACAGTTGAACCAGCAGGAGCAGCACCGTCGCTTCCTCTTCTCTTCATCAAGCTCCAACAAGCATCATCATGCACCGCTAGCATTAAGGGGAAGCATCCATATCCTTCTTTCTCTTGTCTATACCATATATGTTTATCCCCTCCTCTTGTTCCCAATGTGGTTGTCTCCCTTTTATTCTCTTTTTAATCATCACTCCAATCAACACACACATATTCATGCATGCACACACATGCCTATTTTTCTAGGGGTTTTAATAGCCAAAAAAGGTGTGTTCTTCATGTTCTTCATGCTTGTTTCAATTATTAAGAGTTGATACTGCACGTTCTTTGGCTAATCCTCTCTTTTCTTTATGCGTTTTGCAAGGGTAATTATTCAAGAAGAAGCCTTCTGTTGGCCCACTTACGGTTGGTAGCAAGCTTTCTAGAGGGGAGGTGAATAGAATAGCTGCTGAAATATTGAAACTAAAACATAAAAATCACCACTTGAAAACTTTGATTAGTGAATGTAGTTGTGTGCCGAGATAGAGTAGCAGTGCGGAAGCAAATTTAAACTATCACACAAGAACACATAAATTTTATCCTGCTTCGGTACTTCTCAAGTGGAAGACTTATGTCCAGTCCCCAAGCAAACTCTTAGGCCCTGTTTGGTATCGGGATAAAAGTATTGAGAATTGGGATATCTCATCCCTTGTACCATAGTCTATCCTTATATTGTTTGGTATGATCAAGGATAAAAAAGAAAGATATCCACAAACTATGTTTGGTACAAATGAGGATAAGAGTGGGGATAAACAGTTTGAAATGACAAATATACCCCATCTTATTATGATTTTTTTTTATTTTCACTTTTTATTATCAAAGAAACAAAATTATCCACCCTTGCTCATTTATTTGAATGAAATTCTTCAACAAAAAATTAAACATGCATATCATATTAAAGAAACTATCAAACAAAAGTTTTGCTTTGAACCGTATCAAATCAAATTATTTAGGATTCATTTGGACTTTTGGGTTTATTGTTCGATTTGAAAGGGAAAATATTTCTTTAAATAGATCCAAAACTTTGTTCACCTGCAATAAACGAACCAAACATAACACAATATCTAAATATATTTAATATCAAGTAATTTCGTAAATTCTGGCGAGAGTATAGGTTCGGTTCCAATTTTTTTGGCATATCCCGTTCACTTTTTTTTTTAAGTATCTTTTCACGATATTATGCAGTAAATGTTTTTCTTATTTTTGATGGTAAAAACTTGTTCTACATAACCTAATTTGATTCGTGCATAAACTAAAACTCAATAACTTATCTTATACATGGCAAAAAAAATAGAATGCTGAATCCATCATTTGTATCTATTATAATGTTCAACATTCATCGTCTGTTCAAAAATAATATCCAATGTTTCACATTCACTATCTATTCAACAATGGTGAAACTGTCCAAATACCAAAATAATGTTTCCATCAACATACTCTATCCAAAAACCAACTTAAGATTTCTAAACACATATAATGTCCACCAATATAGGTAAAATCAATATAGAGCTCATCTAAACATCATGATAAAACTGAAGTTCTTTATCCACCAACTTCGTAGCGCATGACTTCACATCTGTCATATCTAAAATTTGTTAAGAAGTTCAAAGAAAAAAAAAATATAACAGTTAAAAATAATGACAAAAGAAGATGTGCATGTGCAGCATGTAAGGCTATCCTATTAAACTTGGATGGGTCAGAGTCAAATAAATTCTACTGCCTCTCCACCTAATCACCAGCATCACTTGCATACTATGTGACATTACTGAAGTCAGATTTATTCCAACTTCTTAATGCCGCTTTCGCTGCCTTCATTTTCACCTGCAATAAAAGACTTGCTGCTGCAATAAAAAATCTTAACTTCATGCCCTGCATCTGCCCCTGCCATGCAAACTTCTGTGCAGAACTAAAATCAGGATACACTTATTTTTACCAGGAAATCTCCTCTTTTGCTGTTTATTTTTGCCGATTTTAAAACCAGTGAGTACTGAGAAATTTCACTATTTTACATCAACCAAGTACTCTTCAATGAATATTGCAAAAAAAAGGGGTCATGATTTCATTGATGTTTTAGCTGATGTACATCTGAACAGAACAATATGGTTTCTATATTTAAAAAAAGGTAAATAAACACTTGTTGACAGGTTTTTTTTATTTCACTGTGCTTTGATTTTCTCTCTTTTATGCCAACCCAAATGGCCACATAAAATCACCTCCCATGTAAGCTGCATGAAAACACTGAAACCTGGGGGGATCTAAAGATGTTAAGTTTAACATAAACAAATATGTGATAAGCTATGGGAGATGCATATGGTGTGGCAAGCAAACTCACTTGCAGATCATGTTATAAGCATGAAGAACGCATGTGGTCAAAAAGACAAACTTAGCATTCCTCCACTCTTTCCTACTCAGCATTTCTCTGGAAAGAAGACTCTCTTCCTCTGTGAACAAGAGCACACACACACACCATTCTCAGCATTGCACCATGGGCACCACCACATAAGTTACACTTGAGTTTAGCTAGGTAGAATGATGTGGGCTGGCAAAACCCTGTTGTGCGTGGGGAGCAAATGAGCTAAGTATGACCATTGGGTGGATCTGATTAACAAAACAGAGATATAAGATTAAGATTTTCCAAGGCGTGAAAGGGTATTGAACATGCCCATCATCCTGAAAAAAATCCGATGCAAAGATAGAAATGAAAATAACATAAAAGGCAAAGATCTCCAAACAAACGGCCACAATGAAAGAGCATCCATCAAGCAACATACTAAATGGAGACACATAATTCACTACCTACTTTCCACCTCCTGCTCTCCTTGTCTGTATGTCAAGAAAACAAGCAATTAAATTATGTCAAATCCTTATATTCGACAATGTAAAAAGTGTATAGAAACAAGTATAAAAAAGAATTACCCTCTTCTATTGTGCCTAGCCCAAAGGCGAGCTGCAATGCCACTTCTTAGGCTCTCTCCTCGCATAGTGTCAGTACCACGAAGAATAATTTCATCCCCATCATCATGGTCAACTCCACTCACCGGATTCACCATTCCTCTTCGGAATATGTAATCATTTCCCTGTTCTCTCTTGATGAAATTGTGAAGGAGAAAACATGCCATGGCAATTTTAACTTGTGTCTCAATAGGGTAATTCCTTTGCTTTGTGAGTATAGCAAATCTAGCCTTCAACACACCAAATGCTCGTTCAACAACGTTCCTTAACTGAGCATGTCTATGATTGAAAAGATCTTTTCGATCTCGATATGAAACTCTTGACCTCCCTATCTCATATGTCGAAAGATGGTAGCGATATCCACGATACGGTGCTAAGAACTGGTGAGTGTTAGCATAGCCACCGTCGACGAGATAAAACTTGCCTATATTCCAATATATGAGTATCCTTCAGGAAAAACTAAATGTAAACAGAAATATTAATAAGAATTAAGTCATGCAAATTGATCCTACCTTCAGGAACACCAAAACTACCATCGTCAATGCTCCATGTCAAAACCTTCATATCAGAAGCAGATCCTTCCCATCCAACGGCAACATATAAAAATAACAAGTCAAAATTGACACACGCCATTACATTCTGGGATGTCCAGCCTTTATGACTACGCCAAGGACCTTGCTCATCTCTAGCCACCTTCACAGGTATGTGTGTGCCATCAATTGCACCTAATGCATTCTAAAACAACATTAATTAGTTCTTACTACATAGTGATGACATTCATGTATTATATGTGTAATTACTTAATTTACTAGTACTTACCTTAAAAAAAGGATAGAACTTTGGATCACTATGAATCTTCTCATGGACTCCCACATCGTTGTCAGGTAATTTCATATAGTCATTCCGAAGTGACAAAATTGCCTTGAGAACGGCATTGAAATGACGACTTATAGTCTCCCCAGAATGTTGAAACCATTCTCTCAACATTCTATTACCAATGCCATGGCCTACCTCTATCAAAAAGATAGCTAACTGCTCACATGCAAACATATTCTTTGTATCCTCTAGCACACCCCTCTGAACCAAGACATCCCTTAACCTAATGAAGAGAGTAGGATGTACACGAAAGCAAGAGTAGGAACGAACAACATGCCCAGATATAACCTCATTCACCCACCTATGCCCTCTCCCTTGATCTGTGTGCATTGGTTGTTTACAAATAGGTGTTTTAGGTGCTTTCATGTGGACTAATATTGTATGTTCAACTTCATCCCAATATTCCTCTTCCTCCAAAAAAAACATTTCCAAATCAAAAGTGGTGGCAGAAGAAGAAGCCATTTCAAGTATACCTACACAAGCAAACATGTATAAATGCATAATGTAGAAGAAAAATATATGACATTAGTATAACAACATAAAGCATGCAAAAGCATAATGAACAAAGTGAACAAAGCATAATCATATAACATCACTACAACAATATATGACTCTGAAAGTAAATAAGGATATCATAAATCACTCAAGGCGGACAATATCCATCCAAGTCTCATTTCATTGGGTAAAGCAAGAAAGATGCATCTGTCATCCTTGTCCTTCAACAGATTAATGGCCTTGTAAAGATAATGTTGGGGTATCCCCTCCACCTTTAGCAACTCTTGCAATGCAACATCAACTTGTGGTGGTATTGTCCTACGCTGGTTCTCCACTAATTTTCTGGTAAGTTTGAGTCTCTCTTCACCCAACACTAATAACCTGTCAAAGGCTTCAACACTGACTTGTGAGTTGTATTTATGTTTACGGCTACTAGTAGATGCACACGGTATGTCCTTTGAGTGTGAAGTTGCATCATCATTTCTTTGTACAGGTGGTTGTTGAGTGATAGAGTTTAGTGCATCATCCTCTAGACCCATCTCACTCGTGTTCAGATCTAAGTCTATCTCATAATCATCACTAACATCTTGTTGATAAGATTGGGATGGAGGATGACTATCTTCCTGAGCCACAAAACTATTTGCAAGATGTCCATTGGCCATGCTACTGGAACAAATAAGGTCCATTTGTTCCCATATGAGAAATGGTTTGCCTCGAATATGAGTGTAGTCTTTCTTACTCTGAAAAGGGGTAAACATAGAAATATTATCAAAAAATATTAAGAATTATTTCTAAAAGGATGTTGTAAGAAAACAATATACATACCGCAACTAGTACATCCCACGCGTCAGTTGTTCCAGGGATTGGTAGATGATTTGTGTCATCCCAACCCCAACCGGATCTGTTTTTTAAATCCCTATAGAGACTGTATAGTCTCTTCAAATTCTTAAGACGATTTTTTAAATTTGCTAGAGTATACCCTGCATGGTACACTTGATTGAACTTCTCATGCACTGTTCTCCATGCTTGCTTTGTGAAAGTACCATTAGTAAAACCATCTCGTCTAACACGCTGTTCAGCAAGTAAATCAGCTAAAACACGATCTGCATCGTTACACCAATTTGAAACCCTAGTCTTCGATGAATCCATGACCTCTAAAGTGTGTATAAAATAAGACAATATCTAATAATCATGCATGTTAAAAAAAAACAACCAAATCAATGTTTGCTTTGATTCAACCTCTCAGCATGCAGCAATATCATACTTGACAAACCATGCATATAACATAAAGGGAAAGGAGAAATAAGAAAAAAGTGCTAACATATACACTTGAGGCTCCCTCAGTATGAACAGGAAGATGAATGATTTTTATAGTAATTCAAAACATATCACAAGATTCACAAGTATGCACAACTATGTCTGCCTCAATAAGCAGCAGAAATCTATGCTCAACAGACCTAGAAAATGCTCCTCTACATGATTACCTTTTCTGCTTTGGATTAGACCCATGCCCAGTGCAACAGCACCCATACATAGATCGCATACATTGCACCACCAACCCACCAATGTCCTACGCCCACACACGCCCGTATCGTCGTAGCACAAGGTCCCTCTTCTTAAATAACAAAGATTCCATGAACAATTGACCTACTTTCAGGATGCCATAGGCCTACAAACTTTTGAGACGCCTCTCTCTTGGTATAGTCCCAAAATGGGAGAAAAAAAGAACTGTTACCACCCTTAACACAAACATCTGATAATGGTATCTGTTGCCACCAGTTCATTCTTAAAATTAGTCTTAACAAGAGAAGAACTAGTATGGGAGCATGCAACCACCCCAAAAAAACGAAGATTCTGCATCCGTTTCTCCACGAATTTACCTTTGTAAGCACATCCAATTAGCCCTCGCGTCCTTCAGTTCCTTTTTTATTTTCCAACTTATCTCCAGAAAAAGCTAATATAAGTTCTCAAATTCCACCGATGGACTGAGGGAGGACCCCATCCCACCCGATCTTGATGTATTCGTCGTCCATTTGGAGCATCTTCTCCTCCGTTCTCAAATCCTTCGCCAGCACCTTCAAACCAGTCCAAATCAAAGAGTTGCAGAGGAGATCCATGTTGACCGTAGGGGTCAACATCTCCGACGCCCCCATCTTCCCCCACCGAGGGCTGCTCCTAGACGCGTCCCGGAACTACTACCCGGTGTCGGACATCATGCGACACACAGAAGGGGACATAGACGGAAGGGGGCGAGAGGACGGCGAAGACTTACCAGAGAGACAAAGACGACGGCGTCAACGAGCGATGTGGAGACGAGAGGATGCGGACGGCGTCGGGGAGCAGGCGATGTGGAGCCGGCGGAGACGAGGCGGACGACGTCGCGGCCTAGGCTTGAAGGGGTGAGAGGGGTAAAGGGGGCGGGGGAGGGGAAAAAAGAGAGGATACGAGGGAGGATACGAGGGGGGATACTTCATTCCCACAAAAAGTGGGAATGACATATCCCCTGTGATATCCCTGTTTTTAGGGATATCCCAAACTAATTTATTATTAGGATATCACCATAAATTTAATGATACCAAACATAAGATTAAGGATAGATTATGGATATCCCCTCTAATCCTGATACCAAACAGGGGCTTAGGATTTCCTAACTAGGGTACAATCCCCTCAAGGATATACAAACCCCTAGCTCCCCACTGGTCTTCTTCCTTTCAAGTAGGAAGGAAACTCACTTTTGTTACAGATCAAGAAGCCACCCTCCTGGAACAAACTCCAGTGTTGTTATGCTAGACTTAAGCCCCTAGCCAGGTTCTGCTGACATCAACCCCAGCTAGGTTCTTCCCTTAACCCAAGGGGAACACTGTGTATAGTCCCCCAGCTGGACATACACCCAGTACTTCGGCTGGTCTTCTCTTCACCTTAGAAAAGGAGCACTATATGCAGTCCTATAGATGGACACAAGTCTTTCTTAGAAAAGAAAGAACAGACTGAGAGCTATACAAGATGAACACTAAGGAACTCAAACTCTCAGCTCGCAGACTCTCCCCCAGATTTATAATGAAGCACAGAGAGAGTGAAGAGAGAAAAGAAGCTTGAATGCTTGGAGCTTGAAGACATTAGGTGATTGCTTGCACACACACTTCTTCTTGGGATCGAGCTCTTTCTCTCTTGCTTTGAGTGTGTATGGCGTTGAGACTTCTCACTCGATGTACACTCTTTCGAAAGGATTTTCAGGAAGGCTATGTTTCTTCTACTTCAAGCAATTCATTCTTTATAGAGTAGAAAGATAGATCCATTGAGGTATAGCCGTTGGAGTTCTTGGATCCTTTACTCATCTTCTTCTTCATATGCTTTCCTTCTTCTTTTGTCTAACATACATCTTCATGTGTCTAATGGATGCTTGCTTGAGTCTTAACGGATTCCTCATGTTAAAATTAGACTCCTGCAAACATTTAATGCATGGAAGAGAATGTTAGACTTCAAAAGTATTGCGTCAAATAGCCCATACCTTGTATGTGCAGAGGTCCATGATTTCTACTGACATCCAGATATGTTAGGTAAGGCCTTTGCTTTTTGGTATAAGGAAGGAGTCCTTTCAGTCCTTATTTTTCTACTGACTCCTTTGCTTACCTACCCTGATAAGATAGAAGGTACACAACAGAAAGATCTTCAGTCAATCAGAGAAATAATAAGTTAAACATATGAAGTACATTTGAACTTTCATTTAAGTGCCAAAGACATTTTGAAACATTTGAAATGTATAGGAAATCGATGTTTAAATATAATAGTAATCGATGTTTCAGATAATCGATGTTCAAGTGTAATCGATGTTTGAACACAGTCGATGTTTAGGTGAAATGTAATCGATGTGAGAGATAATCAATGTTCAGTGAAATGTAATCGATGTTCAGTGAAATGTAATCAATGTGAGAGATAATCGATGTTTTAGTGAAATGTAATCAATGTGAGAGATAATCAATGTTCAAGTGAAATGTAATCGATGTGAGAGATAATCGATGTTCAAGTGAAATGTAATCAATGTTTAAGACAATCGATGTTTTAAGGTAATTGATGTGTTTGTATAGTAATTGATGTGGCACTTAGTCAGTAATCAATATGCATTGAACAACAATCGATTTAGCTTTCCAGTGCAAATCATGAAATGATAGTATGTTGTATTTATGAGGATAACATGATATTAAATATATTAAATATATTTAAGTTGATCTTGAGTTTTGTTATCACCAAAATAAAGGATAAAATATAGGAGTGTTCAACACCTTCTACCACGGTCGACTGTGCTCGTAGAAGAAGCGAACCGGCTCTCTCCCACACATCTCCCCGTTTTAAAGGTATTCCGCGATCACTCCTTTGTGTTCACTTATTATTTATACTCCTTCGACACCCTCGTGTGTTTGGTGATCACGATTACATATCAAGGACTTGTGCTCCATCATTCTTTTTCCCTTTTTTCCTTCATTATTTTCCTTGTGGATGCTTCGTAGTTCATAAGAATGAAAACAAACATAATCTATAGGCACCATAGACCCAGCTGACCATCTTCATGGTTTTGAGTCATACATGGTCTTTTATGGGGCCTCTGATGTGGCAAAGTTTCGTGCCTTTCCAGTGACCCTGAAGGAGAGTACAAGAGCTTGGTTCGAAGCTCTACCTTTAGGGTCTATTACCACGTTCTGCCAACAGAAGAAGTCTTTCCGAGACAGCTTCATTGGTGGGAGATGCCATCCTCACATAGCAGCAAACCTACTCACCATTCGGCAACAACAAGGCGATCACCTCAGGACTACATCAAGTGGTTCCAGAGTGAGGCCCTCTACTGGTTTCCATGGTTGAACATGGTGCTCGTCACCAACTCTTCATGTAGGGCATGCGGAATGCTTTCCTACAGCTCACCCCTAGGGGGTCCAGTAGCTGACCACCTTGGCCGACCACCTCTCTCTCGCCCAATGGCACTCGTGGACCAATGGAGAAGTTGGTGTCTATATATTTAACCTTTGATGAGCTCTCCATTGAAGGTAAGTACTCTCCAAACCCTCCAAATGTTTGGTAGAACTTTTTTGGTGAACAGTTTTGAGTCACCTCTCCTTCCACTTGCTCTTGCCACCACCATTAACTAATACATTTAAATAAAAAGGAAATAGTTTCTAAAATGATAGCATCATAAACTTCCTTGATGTATTAGCATTAGCTATGTTAGGAAAGTCAAATAGAAATTATAAGGTGAAGGGATGTTCTGGTAGCAGATGGCAATCTTTATGCAGTAGAAAGCCATATGAGTGATGATATTTTCTCTAGATCTCTATCTACTGGCACAAGTAGAGGTGTTCAGAATTTAGTTCAACCTACAAAACTAAATTGAACTAATCAACTTGGTATAGATTGGACATCTTATTGTGGTTAATTTTGTTCATTTGATCCTCACAATTTTAGTTTGGTTCAATTCTAATCCAAGTAAATTGATTAACTCGAATAAATTGGATTGCTATTATGTCTATAAAATTATATAAATGTCTACTTGTTCTTCTATATATAATAATAAATTATTATAAAATTAGGGATAATAGCAGTGGGGGTGGGGGTCTGAGAGGGGGAGCAGTGGGGGTGGGGGTCGCCGGCAGGGGGGTCATGGAGGAGGAGGGGGCTTCGGGAGGGGGAGTGGGGGCCCTGGAGGGGGAGTGGGAGGGTCCGAGAGGGGGAGCAGTGGGGGTGGGGGTCTAGTAGGGGGGTCGTGGAGGGGTAGTGGAGGACCTAGAGGGGGAGGGTCTGGGAGGAGAAGCAGAGGGGGTGGGGGGCTGGGAGTGGGAGGGGATGGAGGTGAGGGGCCGGCAAGGGTGGGGGGCCAAGAGGGGGAGGGGGAGGGAATGGGGGTGGGGGTCCCTAGGAGGCGGAGGGGGGTTGGTAGGGGTGGGGGTTCGGGAGTGGGAGGGGAAGGGGGGCCGACAGGGGTGGGGGGTGTGGACGTTCCATTCCGCTCTCGAGTGGACACCGGAGGTTCCCCGAACGTTGAGTTGCTCCCTCGTTGCGCGTTGGTGTTTGCTGGTTGACCTTTGTTCTTGCTCGTTGACTCCTGTTTGACCAAGTTGACCAAAGGAGAAAAGGAATAAAGGCAAAGAAACCATCAAGGAAATTAATGGGAGGTGATCACCAGGGCCTTACCTGTGCTCAAGGAAGTGTTGGATCGTGTCGGTGACGCAACCTTACATAGCGGTTGATGGCGGGACTCCGACTTTCCCTCTTCGACTGGCCAAAGAGAAGAAGCTCTGCGATATCGTTTGAGGTGTTCCTGCAACAAAGAAGACTCTATTAGACTTTAGGGAGTGTAGTAAACATCCAAAAGCAAAAAGAAATGACCCAAAAGGTGATCCTCATACCAGTTGCGGGCTTGAGAAGAGGGGTGGCCAAGTGTTATGACCACCCTTCTTCCCTCTATTTTTGGTTTGAAAAACCCCTTTTAGGTGTGTAGGGATGTGCACTACGTGCCTAGTGTGTGTGTGTGTGAAGTGAATAGCATGTAAAACTAAAGAAGGGAGAAGGGAAAGAGAAGTAGAAGAGGGAGATGATCCTCATTTGCAGGTGTTGGTGGCTACTTGGTGGGTTCCTTTGGCTCGTGGTGAAGCCTCCTGGACGCTCCAAGGGTTGAGAGAAAGAGAGGCAACAAAGGTGGAAGCTCTCAAGGACTTGAGTGGTTTTTTCTCTCTTCTATCAAAGCATCAAAGCATAGCTCGTCCAGCAGCTCCCCCACTTAGAATGCTGAGGACCTTCATATATAGGCAGTGGGGGCGGAGCTAGAGAGCATAGGATGCTCAAGTGAGAGAAGCACACTTGAACATGTGGCAATCCATGTAGAAAGGCTAAGCCAATGAGAAGGGGCCAAGTAGGACTTTTACTACGTCAAGGGGGTACCAAGGTGGCCTATTTGCCCGTTGAGAATGGCTCCATGCACTGCATAGCCGAGTATGGTGCAAGTGGGAAAGAATCTCGGGCACACTTGCGCATGCCAGGTTGTGACGGCCCTCATTATACTGGTACGGTTTACCAACCCACGTCAGTATAGCGAGAGGTCCTCACAGTGGGACATTTACCAACGATACATACAGCTGAGATACACGCGATACAACATAGTAGCGGAAGTAAAAGACCATTGTCTCCATTCTTCATCATCCACATTAAACATACATGCAATTCGCAATTAACATAAAGAACTAAAGGTCCACATAATTTAAATTGCTGAAATAGAAACACAAATTGTCCACACTTACACATCCTTTTCATAATACTCTAATACAGTGTTCAAATTACATACTTATGAAATACACAAATCTCAAAGAACTCCAAAGCTAGTCTCCGCGCTCGGAGTCCGTCTCCACCGTCTCCTCCAACGGTGCCGTGTCACCACTATACTGTACGCCGAAGCAAGGAGTGAGTCCAAGGACTCAACAAGCACACTACTCATATATAACGTACAAGTCCTAGTGGTTTCTACGTGCACATTCAAATTTGCAACACATGATATGCTAGTCATTCTAAAGTTTAAACCTATCATGAAGTTTTACAATTTTATATATGGATCATGCTTTCAGATTTCTAAGTAAAATTCACCTATCACATGCTCTCTATTCAATTTACTCATGAAACTTTAATCTTTAAAGAACTAAGACATGAGAGCTACCAACATGAACATTATGCATACATGAAAGGGAACACAACTAGCATGGATTTCACATGTCCTTAAGTACATACATAACCTTTTCACATGCTTTAGGTTGCTGATTTCACACGGTTTAACGGCTGTAAACCTATACATGAAAGCTACAATGTTGTTTAAAACATATCACATGAACAACCCATCATGCTATTTTGCACACATACTCATCAATTATCCTAACATGGATTCTAGACATTTTTGCACACATAAAACATAATGATAACAACATGAATTTACTGGTTTCACATGGTTTCAGATTTGTTTCACATGGTTTTCAATAACATATTCTCACATCTTTAGTTTCACATTTTCTTTACCCAAGTTTCCTCTTTCACATGGTTCACTTTACACATACACATTCACATTGTCACTTACACATTTACACATGAACACGTACACATTACACATTACACATTACAATTTTAAGTGCCGTGACACATAGTCCAAACCACAAAGAAGGACTATACACATCACATTACACATAGACGCCATCTAGGCATTCCAATGGCGACTCTTGGACTGCACAGACCGGGAGAACAAGTCTCCACCCTAACCAGTGGTACTTGTCCCCCTCCAGGATTTCCCCCTAATGCCCTTAGGGTCACTTACACATTGACTTTCTCAGGGAGACTTTTCCTGATACAGCTCCACGCCCTCTACGGAAGCAGTGTCACATTGGCACAGTTACACATTTACACATTACCGTTTTACACATGGTTTTACACTTCACACTTTTCATCTCATTCACTTTCTCACTCACATGATATCTCTGTTTTCCTGACATGGCACTACAGATTTTAGGAGTTTAACACACAGTAATTTCACTAATCAAGTTGGGTTTAGACAATAACTACCACATGACGTAATATACGTCTATATACATTTCACATGAAACTACATAACTTCTTATTTACTGATCCAAATGACCTGAAATTTTAACTGCATTCTGTTTTTCGGGTTCAAGATCATACACTCAAATTTTCAGATTTTTTTTTTCTGAGCTAAATAGAATTTACAGAAAATCAAATACTTATTTGCATTGCCATTCACAATTCAAGTTACATGGAGTTTAACACATCATGAAATGTTGCCACTTACTGTTGAACAGAGGTTTCTGTCACATACATGATCTGAGAATACATAATCTACCCTAAATCATACATCTATAGATCGATCATAGAACCATTCTTGCAGCTTTTATTTTATTCTACCGAACCGAGTTTATTAGCAATTCATACAAGCATGGACAATTTTAAAACTGAGTACATGTATGCTGATCCACTACCTTCATGATCTAGTTAAAACCATGGCATTCAACCAATGCTACTCATGAAACATAAATTTGGCAAGATCATTACAAAGTCATGCTTACAATTCATGGGATACAATATTTCCTACATTCACCATCACACCATGTTCATCCACACACCACAATTGACAATATACATAGAGTATAAGTTTATCATATATCCTCATCACGGAAACCATACCGAAATTAGTGTATAGGAAGGCAGAACAGTTCACTGTCTGTCCAGAGGAACTTGGCGGCGGTCTCTGGCCGCTGACTTAGGGTCAGCGGCATGGCCATGGACGCCAGCATAATATCGGCGTCAGGGACCTTGCCGTCGTTCAGGTCTGTGCAGAAACACAGACCCGACCTCTCAAGATTTAGTGAATGGGAGGGTCTAGGACTCGAGGGAAATGTACAAAAATTTCAAAACCACCTAGACTCATACGGGACATCATGGTTAGGTCACTTGCCTTTTAAAAATTCCTCCAAAGGATCTAGGGCTCGGTGAAGCTCTCCTTGGGCTGTCCCAAGAAGCCTCCAAATGACTCTCCTCCGGGTTCTTGAGCGAGATCCACAGCAGCCGAGGTCGGGGAAGCCTTCCTCGATGATTCTTCTAGCTTCTAGTTGCAGTGGAACGCTGGATCAAGCTTCAGAAGTTCGGATTTCTTTGGGTGGCAAGGATGGGGTTTCTCACAGTTTCTCCTAGGGTTTTCTTCTCTCTTTTCTCCTCTTGCAAGGTGAAGGAGGAGTGGGAGAGGCCTTTTCGGGTTCAGCATAAGGAGAGTCTCTCTCCCACTCACCAGGTGATTTGACAGCCTTTAGAGCCGTTGGGGACAATCCCCCAATGGTTGCTTTCTTGCTTCAGAAGCTTGCAGCTCTGCTGCGCATGCAGGCTAGAGAAATTGGCGTCCATATCGCTGAACGCCAGGATTAGTGTCGGCGTCCATGTCTGGACGCTGACACCAGCTCAACGGCCTGGGGTTGACGCCAAGATGGCTTCGGCAGAACTCTGAATATGCAGAAAACCATGCATACGTGCGTATATACATGCAATATGTATATGGTATTATATCCATACTATCACCATGCAATAATACATTATTTATATTTAATATAAACTCATGCACACTACTCGTACTAATTATACGTACGTAAATGTACATACATACACAAGCACAATTAACACACATAAATCCAAAAAAAAAAATGCGACGGAAATTCGAGGGCCTTACACCCTCTCCCCCTTAAAGAACTTCGTCCACGAAGTTAGAACGACACTACTCAAAAAAAGAGGATATTTCTTCTTCATCGCATCCTCAAGCTCCCCCGTAGCCTCCTCACGCGAGAAGTTCCGCCATAGAACTTTCACCGACGCAATACTCTTGTTCCGGAGATGCTGAACCTTCCGGTCAAGAATGGCTACTGGTTGCGCGACATACGAAAGATCTGGCTGGATCTCCACTGGCTCATGACTAATCACATGAGACAGATCTCGGACATACTTTCTGAGCATAGATACGTGGATACAGGGTGAACGCTAGCCAAAGCTGGGGGTAAGGCTAGCTCATACGCCACGCTGCCCAAACGTCTGAGAATCTCATATGGGCCAATGAATCTAGGGCTTAGCTTTGCTATCTGCCAAATCTGACAACACCTCGAGTAGCGATATCTTCAAGAGACATGATCGCCAACCTCGAACTCCCAATCCTTTCTCCTGTTGTCGGCATAACTCTTCTTCTGCCTATCCTGTGCCGCAACAAGCCTTTTCCTATAACTGAATCTTATCCGAAGTTTCCTGAACTAACTCCGGTCCGATCTGATGAACAGTCCATCCCCATATACTTTTAATTAATTACATGCTTATTTTGGTGATAACAAAACCTGTCAAAAGCTTTCTAGCCTGTTTTATTTAGCCTTAAGCACAAAGAAGTCAAGCATTTGTGGTAAATACTTACACACATCATTTCTCAGAAGAGCCATAACGATTCCTTCATTAGCTATAACGTCTCCTCTCAAGTTCAATGATTTACTTGTAAGATTGAATAACCTTGCTGTGTCAAACAAGTCGATATTATAACAACTCTGTAAGTTATCGTAACGACTCCTTCAGAAGTTATAATGACTTGCTCATTATAACGACTCTGTAAGTTATCGTAATGACTCCTTCAGAAGTTATAATGACTTGCTCGTCATAACAATTCTGTAAGTCATCGTAACGTTTCTTTAGAGAGTTATAACGACTTGCTCGTCATAACGATTCTGTAAGTCATCGTAACGATTTCTTTAGAGAGTTATAACGACTTGCTCATCATAACGATTCTGTAAGTCATCGTAACGATTTCTTTAGAGAGTTATAACGACTTGCTCGTCATAACGATTCTGTAAGTCATCGTAACGTTTCTTTAGAGAGTTATAACGACTTGCTCGTCATAACGATTCTGTAAGTCATCGTAACGATTCTTTAGAAAGCTACAACGACTTGCATCTCATAACGATCTGATAAGTGTTTCATATCGATTTGTTCAGAATCAGAACGACTTGCCATGTTTCATAATGATTTCCTATATCATCTGTTATAGAACGACTTGATTGTGGTAACGATTTCATAAGTTATCATAACGACTTCTTATGAGTCTACAGCAACTTGATCATAACGATTCTATCAGACTTCATAACGACTGCATAAGTCATGTTTCCATTAATTAAATGTTTTCCTTGATTTAAGCTACGTGAATAGTCAAAGTCGCATCACGTCTGTTTGACTGCCATGCATTTAATAAAGACTGAACATATCTCTGCACGATACAGAACATATCTTCCATTCTCGTGTATCCTCTGCATGCATCTTCTAGAACGATAAACTGTCACTACCATATTGTGTCTATCTGCTCTACGTTGATTGACATCTGGAGATAGTATAGCTGTCTACCATTAAAGCTCAACCTGCAGAACCTTAAGGATATACTATCCTACAACATCTGACACAGATAGACTACAAGCCAACTCAGAAGATCTCATCACTTTGCGTGCTCCAAAAACAAAAGACTGTCGACAGGAAGCTTCCACAAATCCTTCAGTCTAACGTTCACTAAAGCTGTGAGACAACGGTCATCTCTTCGTCCTCATTCAAATTGGAGATATAAAACAAGACGAAGTTCCGAAGATTATTATTGATGAAGGAAGCTTATTGTCATTTTAAGAGAGTCTAGAACTCTGCCACTTTCAAGTCTTCAGAAGATCACTAGAGCCAGAAATTCTCTCCTTTCGATTTTGGCTCCTAGCTTCTCGTGCTGTGAGAAGAAAAATCAAGGAGAGATAGATTAGTTCTGAGAGAGTCCACCTTGTGTAGATCTTTGACTCTCAGTGCTTGTAGCTTCAGATTGAGTTTTGTAAAAGCTTGATCTAGGGGCTAGTCTTTCCTTCAGATTTTCTTGTGTTCTTCCCTTCGTGTGTGAAGGAAGACCTGGTGGTGTCCAGGGTGGTGTTTTTTCCTTCGGAAGTGAAGAAGACCTGGTGGTACCAGGTGTTGTGTTCCCTTCAGGAGTGAAGGAAGACCAGCTGAGCTGGATGGTTGTTTTTGTCCATAGGGGACTGTACCCTAGTTAGTGAAATCCTGAGGGTTGCTCAGGGACTGGACGTAGGACTCCTAAGGAGAGGAGATCCGAACCAGGATAATCTGTGTGTTGTGAGATTGTCTTTATCGTGTGATTGTTGCTTTTACTAACCATTACTAATCCCTTCCAAGAACTTTTTATGTTTGTTTGAGTTAAGGTTTTATCAGATAATTTTATTTAAAGACCCATTCACCCCCCCTCTGGGTTAGCCAACCGGGCAACAAGTGGTATCAAGCAAGTCTCTTCGACAAAGAACAAGATCCAACGATCTGAAGAGTAAAGATCCATGGCAGCCCAAGGTCACTTCGAAGGTCAGTCTGTCAACAGACCTCCTTTGTTCGACGGTGAAGATTATACGTATTGGAAGACCAGGATGGAATACTTTCTACAAGGCCACGACTATCAAATCTGGTCGTAGTGGAAGAAGGTGATCTGGTCGTCACAAATGAGAAAGCACAATGGACAGATGAAGATAGAAAAAAATCTCCTTGAACTGTAAAGCTAAGAGCATTCTATGTTGTGCTCTAAGCAAGAAGGAGTTCAACAGAGTCTCAGCTTGCAAATCCTCCATGGAAATGTGGGAAAAGCTAAGGATTACGTATGAAGGTACAGACAAAGTAAGGAGACAAGAATCGACATTCTTGTCACTCAGTATGAAAGATTTCAAATGCAATCAGGTGAGTCTATTACTCAAATGTTTAGTCGATTTACTGACATCACTAATGTCTAGCCAGTCTAGGAAAGTCATATGAGATTGCAGATATGGTAAGAAGATTCTCAGATCCTTGCCATCTTCATGGACGGCAAAGGTCACAGCTATCGAAGAAGCTATGACCTTAAGAGAATGTCAGTAGAAAACTCATCGGTCTCTCATGGCCCATGAAATAAATATGGAAAGATTAGAGAATCCTCCAGTAGAAAGAAGCAGTCCAATGCGCTTAAAGCTAATGGGGACTCATCTGAAGAATCCTTGGATAACAGTGAAGATAGCAAAAATAGTGAGATGAAGAAGCCATGCTGTCAAGAAGATTGCAGAGAATCTTGGCCAAGAAGAAGTTTTCAGTCTGGTAGGAGGTACTTCAAGAAAAACAAAGATCTCAAGAATCAGACGGAAAAGATCAGAAGAGAAATGAGCCACTTTGCTATGAATGCAAGAAGCCTGGACATATCAAGGCAGACTGTCCAATGCTAAAGAAAATGATCACAAAAAGAAGGACAGCTCCAGAAGTTCAGAAGATACAAAAAGAAAGCCATGGCAGCTGCATGGGAAAACAGCAGCGACTCAGACAGTGAGTCAAGCTCCAGCAGTGAAGAAGAACAAGCCAACTTAGCTCTTATGGTAAATACCTGGTAAGTAACCTCTGATTCCTCTTTTGATTCCTGTAATGATTCAGATTCCGATAATTTGGAAAGTGCCTTTAATGAACTTTACGATAAGTATAAAGAAGTGTCCAAATTACTTAGCTTAGCAAGAAAATATCACCTGTCTCGAAAATACCAACTCAGATTTAAAATCTGAAAATGAAGAACTAGAAGACATATAATGGAGCTTAAGAGGAGAATGAACTATTATGTGAAAACTTAAAAGACAAGAACAATCAATCATTAAATTAGAAAAACAGGAAAGCTCAGATGATTTAAGAAAAACGGTAAAAGAATTAAATGAAGAAAAAATACACTTGCAAGCACCTTAGAAAAGTTTACAAATGGGAAGAACTCTCCTTATTACTAAAGGGTGCTAGACGATCTGGTAAGAACAAACGAGGTTTAGGATACATACCTCCAGTTAATGAAGAAGAAATGATCTATCCTGAAAAATATCCAACTCCTAAATTCACTCCAGAACAAGATGTAGCATATAAAGCGAATTTTAAGTACATAGAAAGAGTAACAATAACATCATGCTGTAGTCACTGTAAAAGCTAGGACATTAAAAATCCACCTGTCCAACAAGACATAAGAAGTGGATAATAAAAAGTAAAAGTAATGATACTGACCCATCAGGACCCAAAAGAACTTGGGTACCTAAATCTTGATGTCTTTATTTCAGGTAATCCTCGAGCATCCAAATGGTATTTGGATAGTGGATGCTCAAGGCACATGACAGGAAACCTGAAGCTTTTCCTCCCATCTCCAAGATGAAGAAGGAACAGTCACTTATGGAGATAATGGAAAGGAACTGTAGTTGGCAGTGGTTCAGTAAACGCAAAGGAAAAACAGCATAGAAGATGTGCTGTTAGTCAAAGGTTTAAAAGCACAACCTCATAAGTATCAGTCAGCTGTGTGATAGAGGACATCAAATCAAATTTCAAGAGTCAAAATGCAGCATACTAAGGATGGTGCAGTCATCTTTGAAGCAAATAGAGAGAAGAATCTGTACGTGCTCTACCTTGAAGACTCAAAGAGCAAATGTGTGTCTGGCAGCCAGCAAAGACAAATCAACTGATCTGTGGCACAGAAGGCTAGGCCACTGCAGCTTGGATGGCTTGAGCAAGCTCAGAAAGAGGAATCTTGTGGAAGGTCTACCGAAAATCATAGTAAATTAGAAAGTGTCTGCAGACCTTGTGCTAAGGGAAAGCACACAAAGAGTTCCTTCAAGTCAAAGACGGTGGTGACCACCTCAAAACCCTTAGAGCTCCTACATTGGATCTATTTTGGCCAATGAGAACTACCAGTCTTGGAGGAAAGAATTTCGGATTTGTTATAGTAGATGACTACTCAAGATTCACATGGGTATCATTCTTAGAACACAAAAATGATACTTTTGATAATTTTGTTAGCTTCAGCAAGAAAGTCCAGAAAGATCAGAAGTTCAGTATAGTATCCATTCGATCTGATCATGGTGGTGAGTTCCAAAATGAAAAGTTTGCTAGATTCTGTGATGATCAAGGAATTCAGCACAATTTCTCAGCACCAAGGACACCACAACAAAATGGCATAGCCGAACGGAAGAACCGAACTCTCTTGATATGGCAAGAACTATGCTTTGTGAATATGAGTTACCAAGATATTTCTGGGCAGAAGCAGTCAACACAAGCCAGCTACATTGTCAACAGAGTCATGATCAGGCCAATCCTGAAGAAGACTGCATATGAGCTGTTTAAAGGGAAGAAGCCAAGATCAGCCATTTCAGAACCTTTGGATGTCCTTGCTTTATTCACAACAACGGAAAAAGGGATATTGGTAAGTGGATGCCAAATCAGATGAAGGCATCTTCATGGGGTACACCTCTAAAACCCAAAGCTATAGAGTGTTTTATAAACGTACCTTATTGATTGAACAGTCTGTACACATTATTTTTGATGAAACTAATCCTCCTTGAGAAAGGATGTAGAAAGTGATAATGATGATGCAGATGAACTGTCCAATAAACTGAAAGACACATCACTTGAAGATAAGATGATCCGCCTCTGGAAGAAATGCAACAAGAAGAAATTTCTCATGAAACTCTTCCAAAGGAATGAGATACAAGAAGATCACCCACCTGAAAACATCATTGGTGATCCATCGGTAGGGGTAAGACAAGAGGTAACTTGATTCCTGTGATTACCTTGCTTTTGTATCTCATTAGAGCCTAAGACAGTCGATGAAGCCTTAACTGATGAATCTTGGATAATAGCAATGCAAGATGAATTAAATCAATTCAAGAGAAACCAAGTATGGTCACTTGTTCCTAGACCATCAGACCATCCATTGATCGGCACTAAATGGGTGTTCAGAAACAATTGGATGAATCTGGTGTAATTCTAAGAAACAAGGCCCACTGTGGCTCAGGCTATTGTCAAGAGGAAGGCATAGATTTTGATGAAACCTATGCACCCTGGCTAGACTTGAGGCTATTAGAATTTTACTTGCTTATGCTTCTGCATTAGATTTAAAGTTATTTCAAATGGATGTTAAATCTGCATTTCTAAACGGTTTTATAAAGAAGAAGTTTATGTGGAACAACCGCCGGGGTTTTGATGATACGACTTTCCGAATCATGTTTTTAAATTGCATAAGGCTTTATATGGTTTAAAACAAGCACCTAGAGCCTGGTATGAAAGACTTAGTTCTTTTCTCCTAAAACATGGTTTCAGTAGAGGTCAAGTAGATAGCACTCTTTTTATAAAAACAAAAGCCAAAATATCTGTTGGTTCAAATTTACGTGGATGACATCATCTTTGGATCTACTGATGAATCCCTGTGCAAGTATTTGAAAAGCTAATGCAGGAGAATTTGAGATGAGTATGATGGGAGAGCTTAACTACTTCCTTGGACTTCAAATCAAACAAGGAAGGAAGGAACTCACATCTGTCAAGCAAAGTACACCAGAGAACTGCTAAGAAATTTGGATTTGAAAACACCAAGCCACTGTCAACACCAATGAGTACATCAACTAGGATGGACAGTGACAAGGATGGTAGAAGGTAGATCAAAAGATCTACAGAGTATGATAGGTATTACTTTATCTAACCGCAAGTAGACCTGATATATTATTTAGTGTATGCATGTGTGCTAGATATCAAGCCGACCCTAGAGAATCACATTTAATTTCTGTCAAAAGAATTTTTCAGATACTTAGCCAGGACTCATGATCTAGGACTATGGTATCCAATCCTGTGATGTAAATTAGTAGGATATTCTGATGCTGATTATGCTGGATGCAAGGTAGATAGAAAAAGCACAGTGGATGCTGTCAATTTCTTGCAGGGTGTTTAATCTCATGGTCCTCAAGGAAACAAAATTCAGTAGCACTATCTACAGCTGAAGCCGAGTACGTAGCTGCTGGAAGTTGCTGTACACAACTCTTATGGATAAAGCAACACTTGAGATTTTGGACTCAAAGTCAAGAAAATTCCCTGCTATGTGACAACACCAGCGCTATCAACCTCACCAAAAATCCAATTCAGCACTCCAGGACCAAACACTATTGAGGTCAGATACCATTTTAATTCGTGATCATGTAGCAAATGGCAATATTGAAATATCGTTTTTATTGATACAAACAATCAGCTAGCAGATATTTTCACAAAGCCTTACCTGAAGAGAGATTTACATCTCTTAGAAGGGAGTTAGGCATGTGTATTTTGTGAAAAGATCTTCATTTAAAGCTGGTATAAAAATTCTCAGAATTTAAGAAGGTTCTCTCTCTCTCCTTTTGTGGCAAATCATTCAAAAGTCTCAGTTTAAGCGTTCCGTCCGATAAGTCATAGTCCTTCAAGACGGTCAACCTCGCTTGTCGTTTTCTGACGCCTCACCTTTTGGAGCATTTATATTCTTTAAATCGATGCGTTAACGATTCCTCTTCCTCATTCACCTTTTCCCCTCTTTCGTCCCGACGCATGAGCCGATGCCCTAGCGACTCTTGCCTCTATCCTCTGCAAATTTGAAGCTTCCATCTCCTTCCCGCGAAATCGTTTGAGGGTTTCTTCTCGTCACCCTTCTCTTCAACCCTTCAAACCTTCTCCTACCTGAAACCATGGCCCCGCTATTGCCGCAGTGTGGGTGGCTACAGCGCCGAATACCTCACCACCCCAGCGCAGGAGGAGCGTTTCACCTTTGTGAAGACAAAGCTCTGTGGTCCACAAGGAAGTAGATGTTTCAGATCTGCAGAAGAATGGAATGAGCAGCATCATTGAGAAGATCAACCAGATGAAGTGGAAAGGGCTTACCACTTGCTCAGAGGTAATTATCCGACCTGGTAAAGGCGTTCTTTGTATGCTTAAGAACAGAAGAAGATGGGCCCTCGTTTCTTCAGTCAAGGGCACCCTAATCAGAATCGACCAGGAATTGCTTAGGATGCTATTTGGAGTAAGCACATCCGGTTTCAGTGGAATTCATTCAGTAGAAACCCAAGAAAGGGTTTGGGGATTGTTGGCCAGGGTTCAAGATGAGGGATGGCAAGCTAGATATCAATCAGTTAGTGCCTTCAACCGCCTCCTTCACTTTATTGTTTGTCAAATTTTGGTTCCCCGAAGTGCAACCTTCTCCTCTTGCACTAAGGCTGACTCCGACCTGATGTACTGGGCCATTAAAAATGAGGAATCAATATGGCCGCAGTGATGATAGAGAGAATGAAATTTGCCAGGGAGCAGATTTGGGACACTAAAAGCAAGTTGAATGTGTCCCTACCCTATGCCCATTTACTCACCAGAATCTTCAGACACTTCGGTGTAGATGTCTCAGGGGCAGTTGTGGAGAAGATGGGCCAAGCTATCAGGTCCAGAAATTTAAAGAAGAGCGGTTTTTCAGTAGTCAATGGGGTCTGGTTCAAGGCTCAGTTGCAGAAGGTGAAGGACTCATTGGTGAGCCTTCAGTTGCTCAATCCCAGTTGGAGGCAGATCCTGTGATGCCCGAATTGCCACTGGAATCAGGTTCTATTCCAGTCCTTGTAGAAACAGAGCAGGAAGGGCCATCTATGGCCATAAATCAATGAGGCAGCAGCAGCAGTGAGGGCAGAAGAAGACAGGCCAGCAGCAGCAGATCCAGTTGTGCTTCATACTGAAAGGAGAATTGAAGACATTCTCCCAGAAGACATCTTGCCTGTTATGGAAGAGTCTGTGGCATCAGGCCACATCTTTGAAGAAGGTCCAGTGGAAGAGGAGCAAAAAATCCTCAGGATAATTCGATGGAAATGGATGCTCTCGGTCAGGGGGAGACTGGTGCCGTTGCAGAAGATGCTCACTTGAGGGGGAGCAATCCCAAGAGACACCAGATGTTGCACCTCCAGCCACCAGAGATCAGGAGGAAGACCAAGAGAGTCTGAAAATTTGGATGCCAGAGAAGGGGAGACAGCTAGTTCCATCAAGTTCTGATGAGGATAATGATCCACCTTCTCCAGCTACAAAGGGCAAAGAGAAAGATATAGCTCCTAAATACCCCTTTTAGCTGATGCCCATTTGAAAGACAGGTCAAGCAAAAGATTGTCATCAATTTAAAACCTGTGATTGAGAGGTTGGATGTTCAGGGTGAGCTGCTTTGTTCACTTCAGTCTGATGTGAATTCCATCTTTCTAAGCCAACCTCAGCCGCAAGGAATTGGTTCAGATTCGCTCTGCCATGACATGGTTCCATCAGGAAATGGGGACCATGAAGAAAATGCTCTCTGACATCCTTCAGGCAGTTGGAGCTCAAGCTCCTGCTCTCCAGCAGCTCAGGAGCCTCACTCAAGTGTACTTGAGCCCTCTGGGCAGTCAGCAGCAGCAGCCCCAGCAGATGAAGCCCAGGTAGCAGCAGAGGCCGAACCCTCGGGCCATCAGGGCCAGCTGACGAGTCAGGGCCATCAGGGCCAGCTGAAGACTCAGGGCCACAAGGGCCAGTTGTATTGGAATCAGGGCCACCAGGGCCGGCAGTGTTGATCCTTTGCCTCATAATCCGCAACATCCTTCTTCATGCCGCCACCAAATATGCTCTTCAGTTCTTGAACATCTTAGTGTTACCCAGATGAATAGAGAATCGCGATCTATGAGCCTCCGCTAACACATGCTCACGGACATCTACTACATCAGGGACACAAACACGGTGCTGAAATCTATCACACCGTCCTCATCACGAGTAATGCCCGCCTTACCCACTAACTCTCAACAATCTAGGATCGGCTTTCTGCTGCTCAATCACCTCATCCAAGACTGAGATCTAAGGGATAGCTGAGCTACAAAAGCCTGACACGGCGATGGCTTTAACTCGTCATAGAGCATGCTGTATCCTCCAACATCTTCCAATCCTGTTGGAGCGAAGACCTCTTTCTACTAAGAGCATCTGCTACGACTTCGCCTTTCCCGGATGATACTGAAGGTCGAAGTCATAGTCCTTCAAGAACTCAATCCATCTTCTCTGCCTCAGGTTTAATTCCTTTTGGGAGAAAAGATACTTCAAGCTCTTGTGTCAGTAACACCTCAAACCTGACACCATAAAGATAGTGCCTCCAGATCTTTAGTGCATGAACCATAGCTGCGAGCTCCAAATCATGAGTCGGATAGTTCCTCTCATGCTCCTTCAACTGACGAGAAGCATAAACCACTACCCTCTCTCGCTGCATGAGTACACAGCCTAGACCAATTTGAGATGCATCCGTATAAATGGCAAAGCCCTCTAGACCACTAGGCAATACCAATACCGGAGCAGAAGTAAGCTTAGCCTTCAATAGCTGAAAGCTACGCTCACATGCCTCAGACCATACGAACTTTTCACCCTTTCTGGTCAGCTTTGTCAAAGGGGCGGCGATAGATGAGAAACCCTCAATGAATCACCGATAATAACTAGCTAACCCAATGAAACTACAAATCTCCGAAGGAGTCTGGGGAATCTCCCAATGCATAACTGCCTGGACCTTTGCTGGATCAACTGCAACACCAACGCCGGAGATGACATGCCCGAGAAAGTGAACCTCGCGCACCAGAACTTGCACTTGCTGAACTTCGCATACAACTTGTGCTCACGGAGAACCTCTAAGACTAACCTCAAATGCTGACGATGTTGTGGCTTATCCCGAGAATAGACCAACACGTCATCAATAAACACAACAACAAACCTATCTAAATACGGACTAAACACCCGGTTCATGAGATCCATGAACGCTGCAGGGCGTTGGTCAATCCGAAAGGAAGGACCAAAAACTCACAATGTCCATAACGGGATCTAAATGCCATCTTGGACACATCCTCACTCCTAACCTCAACTGATGATAACCAGATCGCAAGTCAATCTTAGAGAAGATTGATGCATCCTGCAACTGGTCAAACAGATCATCAATCCGAGGTAAGGGATACCTTTCTTCACAGTCACTTGTTTAGCTTCCTATAATCGATGCACAACTGAAGTGACCCGTCTTTCTTCTTGACGAATAATACAGTGTGCCCTAAGGGGAAACACTAGGGCGAATAAATCCCTTATCAAGCAATTCTTGCAATTGCTTCCTCAACTCGGCTAACTCTGCAGGGGCCATCCGATATGGGGCCTTCGAGATAGGAGAGTGCCTGGAAGCAACTCTATAGTGAACTCTATCTCCCTATCCGGTGGCAATCCAGACAAGTCATCGGGAAAGACATCTGGAAATTCCTGCACCACATCGATCTCCGCAATAGTCCGTGACGACCAGCATCGGGTACTAGCATAACGCTGGCAAGAAATGCATCACAGCCCTTGTTTACCTTGCGCATCGCCTTCATGGTAGAGATAACTAACTTTCCCGCTATTTCTTTGGCAAGGGATGAGAGAACTCGTCCTCACCAGGAATGCGGAAAACAATCTTCTTCCTACGACAATCCACTAACGCATAATGCTCCTCTAGCCAATCTAGACCAAGAATACAATCATAGTCCTTCATCTTTAGCAAGAAGAAACACCCATCTAGGAACTATCCTCAATGCACACAGGTAACGACGGAATGCACTTCCTAGTCGATACCGTACCTGCAGGGGTGTGCACAGACAAAGGGACCTCTAACTCCTCAGACTCTATGCCTGACTCTAGGGCTAACTGCCTAGCGAACCGCTCGGAAATGAACCAGTGAGTAGCACCCGTATCAAACAAAACCCGAGCGTGCACACCGAAAAGCACAACCGTACCTTCGGTGACATGCTCCGCCTGCTCGGCGTCCTCGCGAGCTAAAGCAAACACTCGAGCTGGGGCTCGAGGCCTTCCTGGTCTTCCTGTAGCTGGCGCGGCTGCCGCTACTGCTGGTACTGTCGCTCCACGCTGAGCTCCCTGCTGAAGTCTTGGGCAGTCCTTGATCTTGTGGTCGCTGCTCCCACACTTTAAGCATCTACCCGCTACTAACCAACACTCGGAACCACCGTGTGTCTTCCCGTAGTGGGGACACTCTTTCTTCACACCAGGGGAATGTACAGAAGTTACCTGAGAGTTGCTGACTGTCATTGTTTTCTGCGGTGTCTGGTACACCGTCTTCTTCTTATCCTGCCGCTGGAAGGTCGCTGCCGACCTCTTCTGCGAAGCCTTCTTCTCCTCCAGATATTGTTCCATTTCTCCCTCCTGTCTGCAGGCAGCACTGAGGGCCTCGTCTAGCGTGCGGTGGTCAAACGCCACGAGTCTCGTCCGCAGTGATGGCTTGAGTCCCATCACGAACTTCTTGGTCTTCCTGCGCTCATCCTCTACAATATGTGGTGCATATTTAGAAAGTTCAGAAAATCTTGCCTCGTATTCCAGGACGGTCATTGATCCTTGCGTCAGGGAAAGGAATTCTTGCTCCATCTTGTCCTGGATATGCTCTGGGACGAACTTGGCTCGAAAGAGCCTCACGAACGCGTCCCACGTCACGTCTACTGCTCCGTCCTCAAAGCGTGTACGAAGTAGGGAGGACCACCATACATCAACTCTCTCCTGCAATACACCTTCATAAGCACTAACTAACAAATTCTAACTTGACAACCCACATACAAGCATAAACTAAAGCATACCTATAGCATGTAGGTGGCTAATGTCACCTTATCCTCATCAGGACACCTGCTAGCTCGGAAGATTTTCTCTGTCTCTCTTCATCCAGCTTTCTGCCATTAGTGGATCACTCTCCCCCTTAAAAGAGGTGGGGTCATCCTCTTGAATCGCTCCATGATGGAAGGTCCACCATGGTCCTGAGCTGGTGCCTGAGCCTGCAACATTAAACAATAACAATATACAATAAACACAATATCATGCAATTTAAATAGCAAACTACTTAGTTGTTTCATTATTCTACCTGGGCCTCCAACTGGGCCTGGAGTGCTGCCTGGTACGAGCCTGCGTCTGCATGGCTTGCACCAGACCTTGCTGAATACTCCGTAGTCCACTGGCGGCGGTGGGGGAAGTACAGGGCCTCGCGGTGCCGGGGCCTGTTGCTCTGCCTAATCATCACGCCGCGGCTCGTCCTCATGGGCCGACGCTCCACCACGCCTACCTCTCGAAGCCATGGCTGTAATAATTTCAGCCACATTAGAGCTAGGTTACCAAGTTTTTAACCATTTTCTTATCTATCTTTCACTTCTTATAGTGTTTTCTACACATGTGGACATACTTAGCATGCAATTGGGATGATGACTTAGGTATATTCATGTGCAATCTCAACCGGTCGCTCTGATACCAATCTCTGTGACGGCCCTCATTATACCGGTACGGTTATACCAACCCACGTCAGTATAGCGAGAGTCCTCACAGTGGGACATTTACCCAAACGATACATACAGCTGAGATACACGCGAATATACAACAGAGTAGCGGAAGTAAAAGACCATTGTCTCCATTCATTCATCATCCACACTAAACATACATGCAATTCGCAATTAACATAAAAGAACTAAAGGACCACATAATTTAAATTGCTGAATAGAAACACAAATGTCCACACTTACACATCCTTTTCATAATACTCTAATACAATGTTCAAATTACATACTATGAAATACACAAATCTCAAGAAACTCCAAGCTAGTCTCCGCGCTCGGAGTCCGTCTCCACCGTCTCCTCCAACGGTGCCGTGTCACCAACTATACCTGTACGCCGAAGCAAGGAGTGAGTCCAAGGACTCAGAAAGCACCTATTCATAAATATACACGTACAAGTCCTAGTGGTTTCTACGTGCACATTCAAATTTGCAACACATGACATGCTAATCATTCTAAAGTTTAAACCTATCATGAAAGTTTTACATTTTGTACATGGATCATACTTTCAGATTTCTAAGAATAAAATTCACCTATCACATGCTCTCTATTCAATTTACTCATGAAACTTTAATCTTTAAAGAACTAAGACATGAGAGCTACCAACATGAACATTATGCATACATGAAAGGGGAACACAAATAGCATAGATTTCACATGTCCTTAAGTACATACATAACCTTTTCACATGCTTTAGGTTACTGATTTCACACGGTTTAACGGCTGTAAACCTATACATGAAAGCTACAATGTTGTTTAAAACATATCACGTGAACAACCCATATGCTATTTTGCACACATACTCATCAATTATCCCTAACATGGATTCTAGACATTTTTGCACACATAAACATAATGATAACAACATGAATTACTAGTTTCACATGGTTTCAGATTTGTCTCACATGGTTTTCAATAACATATTCTCACATCTTTAGTTTCACATTTTCTTTACACAAGTTTCCTCTTTCACATGGTCACTTTACACATACACATTCACATTGTCACTTACACATTTACACATGAACACATACACATTACACATTACACATTACCATTTTAAGTGCCGTGACACATAGTCCAAACCACCAAGAAGGACATATACACATCACATTACACATAGACGCCATCTAGGCATTCCAATGGCGACTCTTGGACTGCGCAGACCGGAGAACAAGTCTCCACCCTAACCAGTGGTACTTGTCCCCTCCAGGATTTCCCCCTAATGCCCTTAGGGTCACTTACACATTGAACTTTCTCAGGGGGACTTTTCCCTGATACAGCTCCACTGCCCTCTACGGAAGCAGTGTCACATTGGCACAGTTACACATTTACACATTTACCGTTTTACACATGGTTTTACACTTCACACTTTTCATCTCATTCACTTTCTCACTCACATGAATATCTCTGTTTTCCTGACATGGCACTACAGATTTCAGGAGTTTAACACACAGTAAATTTCACTAATCAAGTTGGGTTTAGACAATAACTAACCACATTACGATAATATACGTAGATTATCACATTTCACATGAAAATACATAACTTCTTATTTACTGATCCAAATGACCTGAAATTTTAACCACATCTGTTTTCGGGTTCAAGATCATACACTCAAATTTCAGATTTTTCTGAGCTAAATAGAATTTACAGAAAATCAAACACTTATTTTGCATGCCATTCACAATTCAAGTTACATGGAGTTTAACACATCATGAAATGTTGCCACTTACTTGAACAGAGGTTTTGTCACATACATGATCTGAGAATACATAATCTACCCTAAATCATACATCTATAGATCGATCACCACAGACCATTCTTGCATGCTTTTATTTTATTCTACCGAACCGAGTTTATTAGCCATTCATACAAGCATGGACAATTTATCAAAACTGAGTACATGTATGCTGATCCACTAACCTTCATGATCTAGTAAAACCAAGGCATTCAGACCAATCCTACTCATGAAACATAAATTTGGCAAGATCATTAACAAGTCATGCTTACAATTCATGGATACAATATTTCCTACATTCACCATCACACACCATTCATCCACACACCACAATTGACAATATACATAGAGTATAGGTTACCATATATCCTCATCACGGAAACCATACCGAAATTAGTGTATAGGAAGGCAGAACAGTTCACTGTTCTGTCCAGAGGAACTTGGCGGCGGTCTCTGGCCGCTGACTCAGGGTCAGCGGCATGGCCGATGGACGCCAAGCATAATATCGGCGTCCAGGGACCTTGCCGTCGATGCAGGTCTGTGCAGAAACACAGACCCGACCTCTCAAGATTTGGTGAATGGGAGGGTCTAGGACTCGAGGAAAAATGTACAAAAATTGCAAAACCAACCTAGACTCATACGGGGACATCATGGTTAGGTCACTTGCCTTTTAAAAATTCCTCCAAAGGATCTAGGGCTCGGTGAAGCTCTCCTTGGGCTGTCCCAAGAAGCCTCCAAATGAACTCTCCTCCGGGTTCTTGAGAGAGATCCACAGCAAGCCGAGGTCGGGGAAGCCTTCCTCGATGCTTCTTCTAGCTCCTAGTTGCAGTGGAACGCTGGATCAAGCTTCAGAAGTTCGGATTTTTTTGGGTGGCAAGGATGGGGTTTCTCACAGTTTTTCCTAGGGTTTTCTCTCTTTTTTTCTCCTCTTGCAAGGTGAAAGGAGGAGTGGGGAGAGGCCATTTCGGGTTCAGACATAAGAGAGTCTCTCTCCCACTCACCAGGTGATTTGACAGTTTAGAGCCGTTGGGGACAGTCCCCCAATGGTTGGCTTTCTTGCTTCAGAAGCTTGCAGCTCTGCTGCGCATGCAGGCCAGAGAGATTGGCGTCCATATCGCTGGACGCCAGGATTAGTGTCTGCGTCCATGTCTGGACACTGACACCAGCTCAACGGCCGGGTTGACGCCAAGATGGCCTTCGGCCAGAACTCTGAAATATGCAGAAAACCATGCATACCGTGCGTATATACATGCAATATGTATATGGTATTATATCCATACTATCACCATGCAATACATACATTTTATATTTAATATAAACTCATGCACACGTACTCGTACTAATTAATACGTACGTAAATATGTACATACATACACAAGCATAATATATACACATAATCCAAAAAAAAATGTGACAGAAATCGAGGGCCTTACACAGGTAAACCTAGGTTGACGTCAATCGATGTTGCCGCCAACCCCATGCAGACGTCAACCTATGTGGATGTCAACCTGAGTCGACGTCAAGGGTGTGTGCCATCAACCTGGAGTCAGCGGCAATCGATGTTGACATTAACATGGGATCCAAGGCAAGTCAAGAAGCAGTCAAACAAGTCTTATTGGGTCATAGACCACGCGGGGATGGGCCAAATTTTGCGTCTACAAATGCCCCTTCGAGACATCCGATCTTGCAAGGGAGTGAAGCAGACTGAAAGGTTGGTGTCTCGGTAAACAAATGACGCAGAGATTTGATGAAAGGACCATCTCCGAGGATAGGAATTCTAGCAAGCCACATGAATGAGTTAGGCTAGAAACAAGTGATGAATCATCTGAGAGACAAGTGTGTGAAAAAGGGAGGGTGATCTACCCGTATAACTACAACTGCAACCCAAAGGTTGGGTCCCCGGCATTGTCAAGTAGGACTTTGACTAGTTTCTGGTGTTTTCTAAGTCAAAGTAGTCGTAATATGATGGTTGAATCAGGAAAATCTCACATCGAAGTCTGTCGGGACCTGCTGACATAATCTGATGTTTGTCTAATCAGGAGGTTGTGAAGA
>CM024754.1:177352118-177391802 GCA_014218235.1 Colocasia esculenta | reverse complement strand
ACTGGGAGGTAGTGCTAGTCAGTACCCACCCGCCAACTCTATCTAATACTTCAAATGGACCTATGATCTTGTCTCAGCTTGCCTTTCATCCCAAACCTCTGAAATCCTCGGGTCGGATACTTTGAGCATCACATGATCTCCAGCTGAAGTTCTAAGTCCCTTCTTCTTTTATCAGCATAGCTCTTTTGCTTGGACTGAGCTACCTTAATTCTGTCTCTGATAATCTGGATATCTCTACTGTATTCTACACCATGTTTGGTACCAGCCTTGTTGCTCACCTACTTCATTCCAACAGACTGGCGATCTGCAGCTCCTCCGTACAGCGCTTCAAATGGTGCCATCTTAATGCTGGGCCTGATAGCTATTGTTGTAGGCAAATTCATTAGAGACAGTTGTTCATTCCAATACCCTTCAAAGTCTATAGGCACAAGCTCCGTAGCATGTCTTCCACTATCTGATTTTTTCTTTCAGTCTGTCCATCCGTCTGTGTGGAAAGCTGTGCTAAAGTTGTTTTATTAGTACCCAACGCGGTTTGAAGTCCCTTCCAGAATCTAGATGGAATATGGGGTCACGATCTGAGACAATGGATACTGGAACTCCATGTAGTCTGACTATCTCTTTTATATACAATGTTGCTAACACATCCACACTTCCAAGTGCTCTTAATGGCAAGGAAGTATGCGGACTTGTTAAACGGTCCACAATCCCAGATAGCATCAAGTCCACCACGAGTTCGGGGTAAACCCATGATGAAATCCATTCCGATGCTTTCCCACTTCCATTCAGGTATGTCCTGGGTCTAAGTACACCCCAGGACGACGGTGTTCTGCTTTTACCTGCTGACAAGTGAGGCAGTGCGCAGCAGCTCAGCTACCTCACACTTCATGCTTGGCCACCAAAATGACCTTTTCATGTCTTGGTACATCTTGGTTGCACCTGTATGTATTGTGTACTTGGTCTTGTGGGCTTCATCCATCAGTTCCTTTTCCGCTCTTCATTGTCAGGCACACATGTCTTGGCTTGGAATTATTCTTCCATCTTCAGCGATGGAGAAGTCCGGCTTGTCTGCTATGGTCTCTCTTACTCTGATTAGAAACAGATCATTAGCCTGTTGCTCTCTGATCTCGACAAAGATGTCGGTTGAGCTTAAGATTAGCCACTAACATCTTATCACCCTCTTTTCAATATTCAGATCTAGACTGGCGAATTGCTCTAACAATTGCATCTCGCCCATGACTAGACAGGATATCGAAGCTACTGGCTTTCTACTGAGTGCATCAACTACTGCGTTACCTTTGCCTGGGTGATATTGAATGTTGAAATCAAAATCCTTAGGTACTGTAGCCATCTCCGTTGTCGCATGTTAGCTCCTTCTGAGAAAATAAGTATTTCAAACTCTTGTTGTCGTAGTAAACAATGAATTGTTCTCCATATATTAATCCCTCCAGATCTTGAGTGCAAACTACTGCAGCTAGTTCTAAGTCATTGACGGGATAGTTGACTTCATGTGGCTTCATTGTCTTGAGAATAAGCTATCACTTTCTCATTCTGCATTAATACGTAGCCTAGACCGATTCCTGATGCATCAGTGTAGACTAAGAATCCTGCTCCTTCAACTGGTAATGCGAGGACAGGTGCAGACGTCAACAACTGCTTCAGTGTCTGGAAGCTCTTCTCGCACTCCTTGCTCCAGACATATGGATTCTCTTTTCCCGGGGGGGCGTAAGAAGAGTATAGCTACTCTCTTGAGAGTCTTTTAGAACCGCTGTAATATCCAGCTAGTCCAAGAAAGCTTCTGATCTCAGTGACATTGGTCCGCCTTTCCCAGTTCAGCACAACTTCTACCTTGGAAGGTCGACAGCAATACCGTCCTTGGAATAACATGACCTAGGAAACGACAACCTCCTCGAGCCAGAATTCACACTTGCTCAATTTGGCGTAGAGTTGGTTGTCCCGCAAGATTTGCAGAGCGATCTTCAGATGCTCCACGTGCTCTTCTTTGGTCTTGGAGTATATGAGAATATCATCAATGAATACCACGACGAACTTGTCGAGGTATAGCCGGTAGATGTTGTTCATTAATTGCATAAAGCTGCAGGAGCATTGTTTAGTCCCAAAAGGCATGACTACAAATTCATAATGACCGTACCTGCTCCTGAAAGCTGTCTTGTAGATATCTGCATCTTGAATCCTCATCTGATGATATCCCGATCTAAGGTCAATCTTAGAAAAATATTTAGCTCCTGATATCTGATCAAATAATTCAATCGACACGTGGCAGGGGGTACTTGTTCTTGATAGTGAGACTGTTCAGCTCCTGTAATCGATGCATAACATCATGGATCCATCCTTCTTCTTGACAAACAAGACTGTTGCTCTCCCCAGGAGAAGTACTTGGCCTAATGAAACCCTTTTTCTAGAAGTTCCATCAGTGCTCTTTCAATTCTTTTAATTCAGCGGAGGACATCCTGTAGGGTTTGCCGTGAAACCGTGCGCTCCAGGTACGAGGTCATTGAGAAATTCCATCTCTCTCAGGTGGAATGCCTGGTAGCTCATCGGAAACACATCAGGGTATTCTTGCACGTGAATGTCTGATATCTTGGTTGCTTTCTTCTCAACTACAATTGTGGCAAATGCCACACTAGCACACAGCCCTTCTTATCATGTTTTGTGCCTTTATGGCAGAGACGAGAGACAAGTGCCTATTGTGTCTACGTCCGTGAAGATCAGCTAGGGAATTCACTAAAATAATCTCCCTCTTCGACAATCAACACAAGCCCCATACGTGATAGCAATCGGCTCCCAGAATGACATCGTAGCCCTCCATGGGCATACAGATCAGGTCAGCTCTAAGGTTAAGTTCACCAACCTTAACATCAGCTAAGGAAAGTTATTGGTTGAGTTGAGCCTTTTCTCCCATGCGTAGTAACAGGAAAATTCAAATGCATAGATGCAGGTTTTTTCATTTAATGTATCAGCAAATACTTATGATATGAACGAATGTTTGCGCCAGTATCAAACAAAACAAATGCTGATTGAGAAAAGACTGGTAGTGTACCTTCCACCACACCCACCTCCTCGGTGGTGTCCACTTCTTGCAGAGCCTGCAATCGGCCTGGCTTCTTCTGTCCCGTAGGACGCTCTTTTCATTTTCTTTCAATAGAGGGCATTCTTGTATGCGGTGATCACGACTTCCACAGCGAAGGCAAGCACCGCCTTCCTCCAGCATTTCATCGTCGTGTGACCATGCTTGTCACAATGCTTGCATCTTGGTTTGTTGTTCGGAGCAGTAGTGGTGGGATTTTGGGCTTCGCTCTCTCTCCTGGCTTGGCCCGTCAGTGATACTTAACGGCCTTTTCTTGCCGTTAGTAGGCTTGGCTCGATGCCCAGAAGTTGGCTCTTTCCTGAACATCCTACCCTTGATGCCTCAGTGAGTGGTCAGTACGTCTTCCAGGCATTGTGCTCTCCTGACCATCTCTGGATAGGTTGAATATCAAATGGCGCAAGTTGCGTGATGTAGCGGGCCTGAGCCCATTAAGGAATCTCTTTGCCTTCATTCGTTCTGTACTGACCAGATGATTGGCGTATCGAGCCAATCGGAGAACTGTGCTTCGTATTTAGCAACTGTGAGGTTCCTCTGCTTCAATGCAGCAAACTCAGAGGCCTTCCTCTCTTTGACTCTCTCAGAGAAGTACTTGGAGTTAAAATTCTCCTTGAACTCCTCCCATGTGAACTGTGCATTTGCTCGAGTAGCCTCAATGGACTCCACCACTCACGGGCGTCCCTTTCCAGCTGGAATGTGGCAAGTAAAAGCTTATCTCCATCCGCGCATTGCATAACGCGGAAAATACGCTCAGTCTCCTTGAGCCAGTTTCTCGACCTCATCAGGGTCTGTGGTAACCGCTGAATCGAGCGGGTTTAGGTTGCGAAGTTTTGGGTGCAATCACCAGCTCCTCGGTTGTTGTTGTTGTTATTATTGGCTCCAGCAGCTTGGAGTAAAGCTTGAGTGAGCTGCTGAATTGTGTGCTGCTTCACGGAGTTGAGCACGCTCTGCTGCCATTGTTTAAGTTCCTTCAAAAGAGAATTAAAATGTAGGCGTTGAGTTTGCACTAGGTTTGGGCTGTGTGAGTTTATTTATATCTCATTACCCATGGTTTCTACCCATCACACATAGGTATGGAATTAGACTCTAAGTCAAGTCAGGTCAAACCTAGATCATCCTATACTTAAGATAACCTAGGCTCTGATACCACAAAACTGTAACGCCCCGACGCGGAATAGCGAGCGGGATTACAGTTATTAAATAGTACAGAGCGAGAAAATAATGCAAACCATTGCACAATGGATAACACCAATAAACTCCAATTTCATTAATAATCCACAATCAATTCCATTACATTCACTAATAACTCATCATTTCATAAACTAACTAATATATCAACGTATCAGAGCCGAAACTAGGGCCCAGTACTTTTTTTGAAAATCAACTATTACATACGACTAACTGCCTTACTAACTCATAACTTACTAACAGACTACTACTACTAGATAGCACTGGTTACAGAAGGTCACTTCTGAGCCTCCTCATCGGTCCGTCCTCGTGAGTGTGGTCATGATCCGACTCACCTGAAACACATTAAATAAATACGCAGGATGAGCGAATAACGTCCAGTAGACGAATATCTCGTGAACACAAGCAATGCTTTAAATAGTTAATGTTTTAAAGGCAGTTAACTAAGAGTAAGTCATGTAGAGCATGTCACGATAACGAGAGAAACATTGCATCTGGCACATGGAAAATAGTACAACGAGAACGATAATAGAATGGCCATGTAACGATATAACATGTAAATGGCACACGGTGCACTAGTAACGATCATGCTTGCACTTGTACAAATAGCACTTTGATTGTCATAAATTAATCTAGATAGTAAACTGCGCTGGATGCATCCGTAACACATCCTAGATCATTTTAACTCCATGGGCACTGGCAACTTTTTCGGGATACTCCCCCCAGGACCTGATCGGGCCCTATTGCGCTGGCATTAGTCATTTCTTTTATCTTAGACAATCACACGAATGGCCAATAGAGTATCAAGAAGAGATAAGAGAGTACTAGACGAGATAGAAGAGTGTGAGAGAACGTGAACAGATAAGAGGATATAAGAGATTAGATGAGATAGGGACAATTCCGTAAAACAACGAGAAATTTCGATAGTAGGTTGCACAGCACCAAGTCGGGTGCCGGCAGTCTGGTAGAAGTCACAACCACCCACTTAGTCGTGTCGTGAACACGACAAAATGGTTCGGAGTGATCCCGAGACAAGAAGGAAAAACACTAAGGCAATGGATCGTACTGATCCCTAGGATGTAATGGGTTTTGGGGTACAACCAGCTCGTTGGCTAAGACGTGCGTCAAAGCCAAGAAGCTTACGGAGGTCTTGACAAGGAGTCCCTGGTCCAGTCGAGAGTATTTCCGGTGGAGAGGTGGTCCAAGTCAAGAGAAAGTGTGTAGAAAACGGGTCCGTCGTGCTCCCGAGTGCTCGAAGGCCGAGGGAAAACGGTACTATGTAACATTCACGCGAATAAAGCGAAGACATGTGTCATTTATATAATAGGGAAAATTAAGTAATTAATTTCACTTAATTACCAGATACATTATTGAGAATTTAATAGGTCAAATGGTAATAAATAATGTTTAGTGTGCAAGTGTAAAGAAATCATGAGAATAGAATAAGTCATGCTCACGACTTTTAAATTAATAAGATTATTTAAATATTATTAAATAAAAATATTCAGGCCATTATAAGCTTAACAGTACATGGTTTAACTTATACAAGGGTTAAATGGCATATAAAGCAGGGATATAAGCACAATTTTAAGTTCTGCAGAAAAGTTTTAAATCGCGGCAGGGGTCACAGACGCGATTACTGTCGCGGTCCCGCCGTCCGGGCGTGACAACGGTTGGCGCTGGAATCGCGGCGGCGCAAGCTTCCGCGTTCTGAACTCGTCACCTTCGCCGGCCGCGACCTCCTGGTATCGCGGCGGGTCCGCCGCGCGCCGATAACAGGGATGTCCGCCTTTTTTCTCTTTTTCTCTGGGTGGACCCTTCTTGACCAGGGGTCATTCTAAATTCGGTATAAAATTGCACGGTGCTCCAAAAATTACGAACTAGTTTTAAACGAAAGTAGACATATAGATCTATCAACATGATTAATTTGAAATAGACAAGGTTTAAACATGATGTGATCAATTACATTCGAGACCTAATCAGGCATAGTCAAGGTTCAACAAATTAATTAGAGATGGATACATGATGAAAAATTCCAAAACCAGGGGCGTTCAAAAGCTAACAAGATTTAATATTAAGATAATTTTATCATGGTATGAGTTTAAGCATGAACGAGGTTCATAACCCAACAAGAAGGGTCAGGTGCATAGATTTGACAGGGATTCAAAGAATTATTCTCCCTCATGGGAGATCGAAATAGCACGAAACTAGGGGCGTTTGAAAGCTATTGCATGGTAGTATCAATGAGAATTTTCTCATAGCATGGGAACAAGTACGTGCCAGGGATTTGAGAAAGCATGAGATTTCAGGTTCAGTGGTAACAGTAGGATTTCACAATTACATTCGCCCAAATGAATGAGCGGAAGACAAGGAACTATAGGGCTTTTGAAGATGTACATGAAGGATACCTAGGGTATTATTTCACGATTTTAGCTTGAGAGATTGCCTACCTTTGGTGCTGACAAGAAAAGCTAGGGTCGGTGACGAAGAAAGGAAGAGAAAAACCCTTGCTCCACCTTCTCCTCGAGCTCCCATGTCCAAGACTCCTCCACTTCGTCCCCCTGAGTTCCAGCCACGAGCTATGGGTGCTAGGGTCAAATGGGAGGTGTTTTGATGGCTTGTAGAGTTCTAAATCACCTAAAACTCTTTCCTCCTCCTTTAATTACGAATTCCATAATTATCACTATTTTTCTTGCTATTATCCATCTAATAAGATATGGAGGGGCATAATTTCATGGCCAATGGGGTTAGGATGGGTTAGGGACTCTTATTTGAGATAAACATGACTTATTTAATAATTATTTAACCCTTTCCTAATATCACTTATTTTTATTCCGAATTTGGCTTAATTATTTCTCATCCCATGATGGGCTAACCCTATTTGGCCAATCTATTAGTTTGGGTTATTAGAGTAACCCTTAATAATTTAGCTTAATGGGTATTTGCTTTAAATCCCTTTTTTCCATGTATTCTCCCTTTATTCTAATTAATCAATTTATCACATTTATTAAATAATACAATTTTATTTTTCTTGATTTAAAAAATCAAGGGTGCTACAAAACGGGACCGTCGTGCTCGAGTGCTCGAAGACCGAGGGAAACGGCAACGGTGGTACAACGCGCATATAAAACGAAAACAAGTATATAATTAAATAGAGAAATTTAGTTATTTATTTCACTAATTTACCAAATACATTATTGCATAAATTATTAGGATCAATTGACAATTAATAATGTTATGTGTGTGTAAGTGTAAGAAATCTCGAGATATGATAAGTCATGCAAATGTCCTTTAAAATTTAAATTTATCTAATAATGTCATTTATTAATTTACCAGGTCGAATTAACTATAACATGGTTTAATCAGGGCTAATAAAGGGGTATAAAGCCTAAACAGCAGGGGCAAATGCACAAATTTTAGTTCTGGTCGAAATCTTAAATCGCGGCGGGCCTACCCGCCGCGATTCAAGTCGCGACGGGCGGCTTGGTCGCGGTCCGAAGGCCAACCGGCCCGGTCCGCACTAGGAATCGCGGCGGCTGAGCCGCCGCATTTCTTAACACGTCGGACCCGCCATCCGCGACCACCGCTGGTATCGCGGCGGGTCGCGCCGCTGCGATGTCAGGGAGGGTCTGGCCATTTACCCTTTTTTTCCTAGGTAAACCTGCTTGCTACAGAGCACTTCTAATTTCATATAAAATCGCACGGTTATCCAAAAAGCATGAAACCATTCTAAATGAAAGTACACACATAGACCTATCAACATGCATGATTAATTTGAAAATAGATAGGTTTAGGCATGTTGTGATAAAGTGACATATCAGTAACCTAAACATGTGCAGATAGGGTTCAACGAATTAATGAGAGATGTACATGATAAAAATTAGGCAAACTAGGGGCATTTGAAAGATAACATGATGCAGTATTTATGAGAATTTTATCATGGCATGGAGACATGTATGCTCGATGTTTAAGAGTAAACATGAAGGGTCGGGTACATGGAACTGACAGGGATTCAAAGAATTAATTCTCCCTTATGCGAGATCAAAATGGAGCGAAATTAGAGGGCTTTTGCTCAGAAACATAAAGTCTTCCTAGGGTAATTTTTACACAGATTTGGCTTGAGAGATTGCCTACCTGTTGTCAAAACCAAAAGAACCCTAATTGGAGATGAAACCTCCTTTGTCCAAGCTTCCTTCTCCAAACTTCCACGTTCTCCTGCCTCTCCCTTCGTCTCCAGAGCTCCAGCCACGGTTTGAGTTGGGTAGGGACGAGATTAGGGTGTATTGGTTGCTAATAGAGTCCATAATCACCTAAAACTCTTCTTTTCCCTCCCTCTCCAACTCCAAAATTAGTAATTATCCCCTTATTTCTTTCATTTATCTACCTAATTAGGATGAGAAAGAGGCCTAATCTCGTGCCAAGGGTTAGGATGGGCTAAGGCTCTTGTTTTAGATAAATACAAGTTATTTAGTATTTATCCTATCATTTTACTATTAATTAATTATTAAATCCGAATTTAGGATAATTACTTCCCATCCCATGATGGCTCCACTATATTAGGCTCATTATTTTGTAAGTAGCCACTTACACAACCTGTTAGGGTTTTATTTATTTGGGCTTGCTTAATTCCCTTTTTATTTCACTTATTTTCATTTATTCTAATTAAATCCACTTACCTTATTTATTTAAAATAAAATTTTATTTTATTTGGGTTTTAAAAAGTCAAGGGTGCTACACTCCACTTGCTACCCCACCCTTTGCCTACATTGTCTTGCTGACTACACCACTACCATCTACTGTAGCCCCTGCCAGCTAGCCTGCACCGCCCTTAATGTCACCCTCACCTTTGCCCAATCAACCTCTACCTTCATGGGCCTCATCACCACCGATGGTGGGTCCTCGGGCTCTCCTGGGTAGGTGACACCCTCCAAGACTTGAACTAGACGGTGGGCAACTATATAGACCAATTGCGACGATCATTGAAGGAGCTGGCATGGAAGTCCTAAGTTTGCATGGCATCTGAGCAATGTGCAGACATGAGTTAGAGCTGCGCTCACCAATGACACTACCTACCTTGGCGACATCGCTAGTGCCAAGGTTGACCCCTCCCTCAAGGGCTCGTACCCTTGCACTCTGCCATTATGCCAAGATTGTACCTGCCTACAGTGCGATGCACGTGAACACCTCAGAGCCCCCACCAAGAAGAACTACAGCAACAACGACATGATGCTCATGGTGGAGGCTCTCCCACCATCGCGTAGATGTTGCTGCTTCTTTCTACTCACCTCCACCAGAACTATCGCCACCCTGGCTTGGGCCATGAGGATGTGGCCGACCCCTGTGCACTGCAACTACAAGAGGCATCGTGGAAGACAGTCTTGAAGGCGAGAGGGGGGGATGTGGAAGGAGAAGACAATGGTGTCCACTCTCGAGTCTTCACCAACGAGGGGACCTACATCGCACAGGTTTCTGGCATAGTACGACACAACAAACCTTGCTCTATAGTACATGTTAATTGGGGGTACATATGTATTAACTTAATTGCTCTTAGTTTGCACCAAGAACTGCTACATGAATTCAATTCTAAATGAATACTTGTGTGACCCACCAATACATGAATAGTAATTTGAAACTAGAATCCCAGTGAAATATTTGAAGGGAACGAGGATGGATAAGTGGATCAGTAGAAAGGCAATTTTGTTTGGGAAACTAGCTTATTATATCATCCTTTATGAATTCCTCGTAAATCTGCTCTTTGTGAGATTTGAATTCTTGACTTCATAATTATAATGTACATGAAAGGCTAACCACTGAACTACTCTTTAAATAGAAGACATTGGGGGTTGGGCAAGGGAGTTTTGTAAAAGAAAAGGTGACAATGTTTCCGAAGCTAGTTAGGGCATTCCATATGTTGTGGGCTTGCTGAGCCCATACACAATTTGTGGAGCTTGATGCAAGCCTTTGCCTTTGGGCTGTCCAGGCTTATTGGGCCCACTAGTTGCACCTTGAATGAAACCCCTCCCCCCACAATATATCTGACTTATCATGGACAATTACTAATATACCCAAAATTCTCTACAAATAACTGTTATCCCTTTATACTCCTGAAATTCTTAAGCAGTAAGTCTCAATATCACTGAACTCTGTATAATATCGTTAAAACATACTGCCTATAATCCTGAAATCTAAATTTTCGGAGTATAACAACTCTATTTTTAGCAAGGATATTTGTGGTGTAGATTGCATAAAAGTAGAACCATAGAGGTGTAGGAGTTTCTATATATAAAGTATTTTAGGAATATAGTTATAATTAGCTTAATTATCATAATAACCTAGTTTCACTAGCTCTAATCCACCCAATTGCTCCTGCTACCCAATTTTGACTCTGTCATGCACTTCACCAACTGTTGTCCGCATCAGGGTACAAAATTTCCATGACCTTTGGAACCTGAATGTGATGAGCTCCATTACTATCTATCTTTTTGTCTTTCTATGGCCTCTAGCAACTACCATGAACCAGACAATGTCCACATCAGGCTACACATTTATAATTAATTTTTGAAACTGACACTTGATCAAATTCTTCTCTAAGAGATTTGCAGCCCCACCACTTTTCTCCTTTTTCTTCTCTTCTTGGCTTCATGCGTTTTAAATGCTTCATCATCCTTGATTGAACTTCTCTAGTGTGTTGAACAATACATGTAAATCATGGTTTTCATCTATATACTAAAGACAAGATGGTTCAAGGAGAATTCACCATCTACAAACATCATGCTTGGATCTACCTAGAGATTCTTTATCATGTGATTTATGTTTCCCATTATGTGGGTAGCGGACTCAAGAGTCTACTTTCATACATTTGCTTCACATTTAAAGCATTTGAAAATGAAGTGAAAGGCATTTTTTCACAGAATGGTGCCATGATCTCCTTCATTATATATGGACTATCTATAAAGAATGTTTAAAATAAGAATGAGCAGATAAAAGACAAGTGTTAGCCTAAACTGGCCGCATTGATCAATTCTTCATGATTAGTTTCAGTGACTTGAACAGTGATGGGACAATATTTTCCAATAAGACAAGAGCACATGTTTCTCCTTGTTCCCTAAAAATGTCAGAAATGTTTTGGATATGTTTAGTGATAAGCCATTTCTTTAACTAGGCAAGTTAAGTAGGAGATAGGCCACAAGCTGATCAAAATGACATAATTCAATTGATGATCTTTTTCATAGTTCGATTTGTGTCCGTCATGGGGCATCCATCTTACCTCCAATAATGACTGTGGAACCCACTGAACTTGTGTTTAAGACAGACACAAGACGAACATCTCGTGATCAATAACAAGAGTTTTCCTTTATATATATATATATAAGAGTATTATTCATGATCATCTAGAGGTGTCAATTGAATCCGGCCGGTTCGAAGCCCGATGGTCTAACCTAATTTTACATGGATTTGGATCGGATAATTTTAATCTCTTTTAAATTTTGAGCACGGTCCGACTCGACCCGACGTAAGATTGGGTTGGACTTGAGATTGACTCGGCCTAGCCGGACGACTCGGTGGCTCGGTAATTATTTTTTTAAAAAAGTAGGCGACACGACGGTAATTCTAATATTCTAAAATTTTTAATTAAAAATTATGGTGTAGAGCTATATTTAATGACTTAATATTTATTTCATATTTGTAACAACTAGAAATAATTATATCTAGATTAGTCTAATATTTATTTTATGCTGTTTTGATTCGATGAACATCAATTTTATTGTAAAAAAAATAAAAAATAGTAAAAATACTTTTAAAAAATTAAAATCAGGCTGTACCAAACTTGGGCCGGATTTGGGTCGAGTCTTACCTAATCCTCTCGGACCGATCGATTAGAAACCGAACTGGACCCGAGTCAACCTAGGCTCGGTCCAAGTTCGGCACATTGCCACCCTTATGATATACCTTTTTTTCTAAAGCATTATCCCCATATACATATGACAATTTTTTTGTTCCCTTAAAATACTCTGAGTTGGCAATTTTATCTCCCCTGCACTCTATACTTGTAGGTGATCAAAAACCAAATATCCAAAGATACCCGATCACGATCACGGATCAACACTGGCACTTTTTATAGATTTTGAGACCCTAAAAGTTCCATTTTGATGTGGACTGGCAGCTTGTACCAGCTGGGACTTTGAAAGGAAACACAACCACCCCATAAACATCAAAAGTTTTGGCTTTTGCAGGTCTCTGTTAGTTCTGCCACTCCAATCATAGAACAATTAGACCATTGCAATGCACTTGGGTCAAAAAAGTGTGTACATGTTTGTGATATAAAAAAGTTCACTATTCTTTTGCAACAAAGAGTTAGGCAAATTTTTTGTAGTAATTAAGAGTTAGGAAAATTGCTAGGGCCATGTTTTTTTTTTATATGCTTGGCCGATTAGTATAGTCTTGACTTGTACAAGAGGTCCTGAGTTCAACATTCATGATCTGTGCCTAAATTTTGTATATTTATATGTCTCAATTAGCATAATCTTGACCTGTACAAGAGGTCCATAGTTCAATACACAGGATCTGCGCCTAAATCCTGTATATTTATAAGTCCTTTGAAAATCACTTAATAATCGATAAATTTGATAATTAAACTCCTGACCTTTAAGTTTCGACAGAGTATTTTACCAACTGGATCACTTCTTATATACTACTAGAGTCATAGTTAGTCTTATCGCATCTGATGGGTGTGATATGGCCATATTTTATCATGTCAAAGAGAAGTCGAGTTTTTGGCAAGGTCAATTCGACTTGTTTAATTTTTAATTTATTATATTATTATTATTTAAAAAAATGTATCCACTAATTATACCGGACCAAAGAAATTTGACACTATAGAATCCCACGATATGATTTATCTTGACTAGAGGAGCTGCTTTGCCTAACCCCTCCCTTGACCTCTTAAATGACCTCCTATTTGTTATTGGTTCAAGATTAACATGCAAAATTTTATTGTTCCACACCTCCTCCAATGCGTGCTTTTAGACTACGCCCATGTTTTAAGCTAATTAAAACCAGTAATTAAATAAAGAACATAGGGCTTTGCGTCAACTTTTTCTTATTAAACATGTCATGCCCATGTTAGTATAATATGTCAGCATTTCTCCGATTGGATTATCACACATTCGCTTGTGAATATAAGAGATCAGGTCAACCAGACAAAATAAATCATCATCTCCGTCAACAATAATGATCAAGGAAAGGATGGTGCTTTAACGATATGGCGATGGTATATTCGTGCCAATTTTAATTAAATAGCTATTTGATGATTGCTATCCTGATCTATTTCACTCCTAACCTTATTTCTAAAGGTACCACAAGAAGTGTATTTGCTTGAAAATTCAGACTACCCTTCTTCATTTTTGTTTGTTTTTTTTAGGTTAATTATTTATATACTCTTGAAATATAACAAAATAAAAAGTATACCCTTTCAATCTTGACCGCATTGAATATGTCCTCTCTTTGATTGTATTGTGATACGGTTGCTCCGAATATGTCGGCCGGAGTTGAGATAACGTGGAGGAGTCCACACATAACCGACGATGAATGCTTTCCCCTAGATCCGAGACCTGTAAGACCACTAAGAGAGCTCGGTGGAGGGACACTCTGACGCTTAAGTCAGTAGGTTGCCGAGAACCATAGGGGAGTTAAGAGTGGATAGGTTGCATACCTATTTTTCACTCGAGTGCTTTCTCTATATATAGAGGTCTGGTTGCCTTTAGGTATGATGAACAAGGACCTTGGGCTAGTGCAGATTCCCTTGGGGTGGGGTAGGTAGTGTTGTGCTACAGTACTGAACGACCTGTGTTGGTCGTGTCCGACATGCACAATCACCATATCGGACATGCCTTACCACCATACCTGGCGACCCACGCCTCCGTATCAGGCACATCGTTCACCAGGCATGCCACGTCCCCGTACAGGACAACCTATGTCGTCGTACCAGGTGGTCCCCAAAGATCGGGAAGTGGGTGGTTGCATGTGTTGAGAAGGTTAGAACTGACCTTTTAGCGTAGGGCATAGCCCGAGGTGAGCCTGTCATTGAGTCCGACATCCTCTCTCGGGCCTGCCATGATAGATCTTCATTAGATTGAATTGATATCTCAGGCCTTGACCCCGAGATGGGCCCTGTCAGTTTGACCTCCCTCAGACCTTGTCCCCAAGAGGAGCTTTGTCACCATCCAGGGCCAACTTTCTCACCTCGGCCTTAACTCGAGATGAACATGTTGCCCTTATTGATCCCAAATGTCGGCCATGACCGATGTCTTGAACTTGGAGCGTGCGAGAGTCACCCGTGTCATATTACATCATATATATCCCAATCGTTAGATTTCATCAGATGAACTCAACTCTAGTTGAGTTAAGGGGTAGAAATGACTAATTTACCCTCAACTTTAAGTCTCACAGATATCAAAAACAAAATGTCGTGTTAGTGTGAGTTGCCAAGTTTCAGTATTCACATGGCTTTGGCCCCACTCTTATAGAGAAGACACAGAGAGAGAGAGTGGGAGAGAAGGTAGGGGGGCTAGAGTCATCAAGGGGATTCCCCTTCAACTCTTATAGTGGAGAGAGAGAGAGAGTCACATCCCGAGAATTACGTAGCTGAAATATTAGATTAAATCAATATTTCGAGACATGAGCAGTCGATAAATAAACCTCTAGCTAACGAACATTAGATGTGCATCAAACACAATCATAATAGGACCCACATAATGAAACACGGCTAAGCTTTTATTCAATCTCCATAATGTTTACTACAATTTCATAATCTTTCAACTACAATGACTCAAGAAAGGGAAAATTACATGAGATTATACTTCCTCGCTACCTACTACATCAATCTAACTCTCAAGTAAACTAATAGTAGACACTATGGTTGGAACGCGCGCTTCACTCAGACGCATTCCCATCCATGTCCTGGCCTTCATCTTCCACTTCAATGTCTCCTAAGATGTTAAGAAGTAGGTAATGAGCAAACTACCCAGTAAGATTTATATCTCAATGTGCGTACAATGATAAAAATGATTAACATTTTAAAAAGTAGGTAGACACGATTATCAAGATATGCATAAACGATAAATCCAATTAAACATGATACATGAGCAAGATAGATTGAACAAGAGTGATTGAATAAGATCTAGAATGATGTAACAAGCAAGAACTAATAGTAGAGCAGTATGTACAAGCACGCAAGATATCAATCGTTTGCAAGAACGCATGATGGCCATATCACGCAAGCAAATAAACACACATGAGCAAGAACTTTTAACATGTAACATTAATCAGGCATGATGTCACAATGTGCACTAAGGATCTATGCCACCTTAGAATACACATTATGAATACATGTATGTGGTTATGTATCTAGCATTCAACACGCAAGTACTCCTAGCACAGATGCAACACCAGTAATCATTATACCCCATGGTTAATAGTATATTTTTGACTCTCTGTCGATGGGGCTAGACTGGAGCCCTTAGACACTTGTCGTGCCTGATACACATCTCACTATTTCAAATGTAGATACCCATAGTCAATCATGGCCAATAACGAGAGTTTCAAGAAGTATACATTTCAATATTATATTCATGATGATTTTAAGAAAAACAAGTCATGTGAACATGATTTCATGATAACAATAGATGAAAGAGAATTTTGGTAGCATAATGACACAATTTACACTTTGAGTTAAATCTTTACTTTAATAGCTTGGTTTTATGATTGTAAAGTCACACTCACGTGAAAGAGACGAGAAAGGAAGTGCACGCTATCTCCAAGGAACTTCAATGGTACAACCAACTCGGTCTCCATAAGGGAATCCACAGAGTACGGAGAATTACAGAGGTCTTCTTGGAACGGTCCCTAGTTTATCAGAACGAAATGTCTAGTAGAGAGTTTCCAATCCCCCAAGAAAGAGCTGTCTATTTGTGCAAACGTGTAGTGTAGAACGTGTCTCAAGATATCACAATCCACCAGTGTAAAACAAAGCGAAAAGCAAATAACACAAAGACATATTACAAAGCAAGACTATCAAGATTTCATTAACATAATTTCTGTAATTTAACAAGGTCAACTTCCAATTTAATGGCAAACTGGAGCATCAAGATAAACATATCAATCTCAAGATAGAAAGATCATGTGATTGAGAACAATTAGAATAGACTTTTAGGTTGTTATGACGTTTACATGGATTGATAGTTTTTAGGCCACTAGACAGACTGGACAATGCTTCTAAATTAATCAAGACATCTAAGACATGCAACATAGACTGTCTGGAAGGTCTCGGGTTAGCTTTAGAAATTGCGACGGTTATAGATGTCATGAATCTCTAAGGCTTATACAGTGAACAACTGAGTATCAGATGGCCTTATAAATCGCGACGACGGTTTAGGTCGACGCTATTATTAAAGCCGTCGTCAGTCGAAGCAATGGAGCAATCAATTTCTTAAAACGCGATAGTTTGAACAGTCGCCTTCTCCTAAAATCGCGATGGTTAAGAACGTCGCTATTTACAGGCATTTTCAAAAGTCAAATATAAAAATTGCACAAGAAAAGAAGGTGGGGAAAACAATTGAAATAGCGACGGTTCAACCAGTCGCCAATCAGAAGGACACTGAAAACCAAGCGCACACAGTTTGATGCAATCGGATCCTGTCAAAATATTTATGAATCACGACGGTATGAACGGTCGCTATTCAATAAAACGTGATGATCAAAGTCATCGCAAAAAGCCCCTATAATCGGTGACGTCTGGTTCAGTCGCGGATTAAGGTACTAGCCCAAAAATGCAGCAATCGACATAGATCTTCTTGTTTGATCTATAACTCACTATCTAGGGTTCCTTGGACAAAACTCTGAACATGAAAGTTGTAGAGGATGAAGAGTATGAGAGAAATATACTTTTGGGTTGACCCAATTTGACCTCGATACCTGTGAATCACGGTAAGAACACGAAAAACCCTAATCTTGAGCGACTCTTGGAAAACGCTTAATACTTGAAGCATGCTTGATGAAAATTGGGTAAAACAGACTCGAAAGCTTTAACATGGTATATGATTTTTCATGATTTGGCCCGAGAACACCTACCTTTGAACGTTCCTAAGAAGGGTTTTCTACAGGTCGAAGCAGAACGTGGGTTGGGGAAGTAGGCTTTGGTTGGGGGTGATCTCCTCCTCCTCTAATGCTCTATCAATCCTCCTTATGACCCCAGCAAGTTGGTAACTCATCCCCAAAGGGATTATGATGAGTATTTATAGATTTAGGTTTGTTAGAAGTCCTATTGTAACTAGGAAAGTGGAGTTGCGGTTTTAGCTTGATTCCTTCCAAGTTTGGAGGATTCCCATCCCGATTGGAGTAGGAAAGCCTTTAGGAAACCCCTTCTCTTGATGGGGCACAAATTTGGGTTAATATAGAAGTCTAATGATGGTGTATTGGATGCTAATTCCTTTCCTTTTTTTTTACTAGCTAATTGGGCCATACAAATTTTGAGGTATTTTTCTTACTTGAATTTATTCATGGGCTGAATTATTCATTGGTGTAACTCATATGATGGGCTATCAATACATATTGTTTGGAGTCTACCCTCATTTTATTTTAGTCTATGATCATCTTTTGTGCACATGATAGTGGATTTTCTACTTATTCCTTAATACTGATAATAAGTCATAAAATGCTTAAAACTTGGCTACTGGATTTTTCTTCACCTAATTCTCTTCGTGTGTCAACTAGAAATATTATTCATAGTTGAACTATGATTTTTATGGAATTGTTCGATGTATTTTTTTACATACGATAATGGCACGTATGTTTTACTATTTTGATAATATTAAATTTATTATTTTATTTTATTTTTAAAATTTTAATTACTGGATTTCAGAGTGCTACATCCTCCCCCACTTAGAGAATTTGATCCCCAAATTCACACAGATCATTAGGTGAATCTTGGTAATTGGGTCCTCGATGTCGTTTCAAATTTGATCCTTCCTAATCTCCAGCTTGTATCAACATCCTTGCACCTTATTGTCATAGATGCCAATTCATCTTCACTTATGGGCAATTAATACTATTTATTTAATCCACTCCTGCCCTCTTCTACGGTTAATCTGACTCTATCTTAATTCACTAGATGAGCTATGGTAAGACTACTATGTTGAACCACTCCTATATTTTACCCTCATATTTTTGTGATAACAAAACTTATGATTAATTAAATATTATTAAAAATATTTAATATCATATTTTCCTAATAAATATAATTTATGGTATTTTGGTGATAACAAAACTTGTGATTAATTAAATATTAATATATTTAATACCATATTTTTCTAATAATAAATTAAATATCAAGTTTTTCTAATAAATATAAATTTATGGCATTATTGCCGTATGATTTGCACTAAAAAAATAAATCGATGTCTATTCAATATACATCGATTTCAGTTCTCAAAGTGCCATAAGGATTCGCTCTCACATCGATTTACTCTCATAAGGATTCGCTCTCATAAGGATTCACTCTCATATCGATTTGCTCTCATAAGGATTCACTCTACATCGATTTGCTCTCATAAGGATTCGCTCTCATAAGGATTCGCTCTTATAAGGATTCACTCTCATAAGGATTCGCTCAAACATTGATTTGATAAGTGAAACATCGATTTGCTTCAAACATCGATTTGATAAGTGAAACATCGATTTGCTTCAAACATCGATTTTGTAAGTGAAACATTGATTTGCTTTAAAGTTCGATTTGGTAAGTGAAACATCGATTTACCTCTCACATCGATTTGCTCTCATAATTAAGGATTTGATAAGGAAACATAGATTCACTTGAAAACATGGATTTGCTTCTCAAACATGGATTTGGTCACTCAAACATGGATTCGATCATTTAAACATAGATTTCCTTTATATTTCAAAATGTTTTGGCATCTAGTGAAAAGTCAAATATATTTCTGACAAAAGATCTTTTTGCTTATCTCTCTAGATCTCTTTTCCTGTCAACAAAAAAGTGGTCACTTACCACTTCTGGGAGACAACAGGAAACATAGAGGTATGAACTTTTTTGACAGAAACACTTTTTTAACTAAACACTTTCTTCTATGCTTGCAGACCTCGTAGACAACAATATCAGAAGAAAGAGAAGATGAGCAACGACTAGAATTCCAACGGATCACCTCAACGGATTTGTTCAAAGCTCTTCATATAAAAGATGAAGCAAGGCTGAAGAATAAAATAAGAGCTTTCCTGAAGATCTTTGAAGGAGTGTACATCCTGTGAAGAACCAAAACTCCACATACACTCAAAAGGAAAAGAGATAAAGAGCCCGCCCCCAAGAAGAAGTATTCAAGCATCTGAAGCCTTCAAGCTTCAAGCTCCTTCTCCTCTCTTCACTCTCTCTGTGTGCATATTTGTAATCTGGGGAGAGAGTCTTTTGGCTGAGAGTTTTCTTTTAGTTGGTGTTCATCTGTTCCAACTCTCAGCTTTGTTCTTTCTTTTCTAAAGAAAGATTTCTGTCTAGCTGAGGGACTGTACTTAGTGTAGAACCTAGCTAGGGGTTTGTGTCTAGCAGAACCGCACTGGAGTTTGTACTAGGAGGTTGGCTTCTTTACCTGTAAGAGAAGTGGGATGTCTTCTTGCCCAGGAAATAGAAGAAGACCAGTTGGGGTGCTGGGTGTTGTATTGTCCTTGAGGGGGACTGTACTCTTAGTTAGTAAAATCCCAAGAGATTGCTTAGGGACTGGATGTAGGACTTCCATGTGGGAAGGCCAAACCAGGATAAATTCCTTGTGTCCTCTGTGTGATTGTTTATTTGCTTCTGCACCATTACTCTCTATCACACTCAACTAACCAAACTTTCAAGTGTTAATTTTTTGTGTTTAATTTTCTATTTCAAATTTCAGAAAAACCTATTCACCCCCCCTCTAGAATAGCTTGTTGCCGTACCAAAAGGGCCAACAGTGGTATCAGAGCGACGTTCTCTGATTAATCAAGAAGATCCAACGATCTTAGAGAAGATCCATGGCAACTCAAGGATTTGATTAAGGTCAATCAGTCATCAGACCTCCACTCTTCGACGGAGAAGATTACCAATACTGGAAAATGAGAATGGAATGCTTCATTCGAGGCACAGACTTTGATCTGTGGCAGGTAATAGAGGTAGGTGATTTTGTTGTTGTTCCTGCTGCAGGTACTACTGCTATTACAACAACTGATAAGAATAAACTATCTTTAAACTTTAAGGCTGAGAACTACTTATGTTGTGCCTTATCTAAAAAGAATTAGTAGAGTATCCGCTTGTAAATCTACTAAAGAAATGTGGGATAAACTACAGATAACCTATGAAGGAACAAATAAAGTAAAACAAACTAGGATAAATATTCTTGTTTCACAATACGAACAATTTAAAATGCTTCCAAACGAAAACATTACTACTATGTATAATAGATTTTCAAGTATAGTAGTAGGTTTAAATTCTCTTGGTAAAACTCTTTCTAATGAGGAAACTGTTAGAAAGATACTTAGGTCTTTAACTCTTCATAGACACCTAAAGTAACTGCTATTGAAGAAGCCCATGACTTAACCAAATTTTCTATTGATAACTTAATAGGTTCCCTCACGGCACATGAAATTAATATGGAGCGACTATCTAAAAGCTCATCAAAGAAAAAATGTACTAATGCTCTTAAAGTTGCAGCTGCTCCTTCCACTTCTTCCTCTTCTAGTTCCAAAAATGCAGATTATGAAGACAGTGACGTAGATGATGTACTGTCCAAGCTTCAAAAAATTCTCAAGAAGAAGAAAAATGGATCAAGAAGAATTCAAAAGAAAGAGAAAAAGGAGAAAGAACCAGTCTGCTATGAATGCAGAAAATCTGGTCATCTAAGACCAGATTGTCCCAGACTAAGGAAAACTCGTCAACCAGAAAAGTCCAAAAAGAAGCACAAGAAATTCAAAAGAAAAGCCATGGCTATTGCTCGGGAAAATGAAGAAGCCACAACTTCAGAATCATCTAGCTCAGATTCTGAAAAGGAACAGGAAAGTTAGCCCTCATGGTAGGACTAGATGAGGTACATTCTGACTCATTTTTTGATTCACACACAGATTCAGGATCAGAGTCTGAAGACTTGGAAGAAGTCTTTAACGAACTATATGAAAAACATAAAGGTGTTGTAAAAGAATTAAAAATCTGAAAAACAACATCACTTGCTTAGATAACACCAATTCTGAACTTAAATCCGAAATGAAACAATTAGAAAAATAATTAAAGGAAAGTAAAGATAATAATTATCTTTTAAATGAAGATCTGAAAAGCAAGAATAATGAGAAGTTAGAGTTAGAAGAAAAATTAAAAACTCTAACTGAAGAAAAATCTCTATTTAAAAGAATCAGTTAGAAAATTAACTACAGGGAAAACATCTTTAGCCTTTTAATTAAAAGGGTCAAAACCTAGAAATAATAAACAAGGGCTTGGATACATACCTCCGGAAAAAGAAAAACAAGCCATAATTCTAGGAAAATATCCATTGCCAAAATTTGTAAAAGAAACAAAATGTCTCAGAAAAAGGCCCCTGAAATGAACAAGCTTATCAAATGAAAAAGCTTTCTAAACATCGTGTTCTAAAGAGATATCACAAAGACAGTAAGAACTGCAAAACAAATTATATTCATTGCTGCTCTCATTGCAATAAATTAGGACACACAGTAAACACCTGCACAACAATGCACCTAGTATGGATTCTGAAAGGACATTTTTATACATCTAACCATCAAGGACCCAAAAAGATTTGGGTACCTACTTCTGAATAAGTTATTTGCAGGATACCTTGGAGCATCATGAACAAAAGATGCTCAAGGCACTGGTGACTGCCAGCTCTTCATCCAACTCATATTTGAAGAGGGAGTAGTCATTAATTTATTTTAAATTTTAGTATTACTAACAAATATTTTTCAAGTCTCATTCAGGTGAAGTCTCTCATTCAGGGGAGCACAGACTAAGGGGAGTTATCATTAATGTCAATCATTGTTGAACCCCTAAATGGTAAGAAATTTTCACAAAGGAGAGAGAATACATGGTAAGATCCTTCCCTTTTGGTTGGTGACAAAAAGGGGGAGAGTATGCATAGTATGCATTATCTATGAATTTTCTGTATTTTCTATGTTTTAAGTATTTTGTCAGAAAATTCTCATAAATTTTGTCATCACCAAAAATGGGGAGATTGTTGAACCACTCCTATATTTTACCCTTATATTTTGGTGATAACAAAACTTATGATTAATAAATATTATTAAAATATTTAATATCATGTTTTCCTAATAAATATAATTTATGGTATTTTGGTGATAACAAAACTTATGATTAATTAAATATTAAATATATTTAATACCATGTTTTTCTAATAATAAATTAAATATCAAGTTTTTCTAACAAATATAAATTTATGACATTATTGTCGTATGGTTTGCACTAAAAAGATAAATCGATGTCCATCAATATACATCGATTTCAGTTCTCAAAGTGTCATAAGGATTCGCTCTCGCATCGATTTACTCTCATAAAGATTCGCTCTCACATCAATTTGCTCTCATAAAGATTCGCTCTCATATCGATTTGCTCTTATAAGGATTCGCTCTTATAAGGATTCACTCTCATAAGGATTCGCTCAAACATCGATTTGATAAGTGAAATATCGATTTGCTTCAAACATCGATTTGATAAGTGAAACATCGATTTGCTTCAAACATCGATTTGGTAAGTGAAATATCGATTTGCTTCAAACATCGATTTGGTAAGTGAAACATCGATTTGCCTCTCACATCGATTTGATAAGTGAAACATCGATTTGCTCTCATAAAGATTTGATAAATGAAATATGGATTCGCTTGAAAACATGGATTTGCTTCTCAAACATGGATTTGGTCACTCAAACATGGATTCGATCATTTAAACATAGATTTCTTTTATATTTCAAATGTTTTGACATCTAGTGAAAAGTTAAATATATTTCTGACAAAAGATCTTTTTGCTTATCTCTCTAGGTCTCTTTTCCTACCAACAAAAAGGTGGTCACTTACTACTTCTGAGAGACAACAGAAAACATAGAGGTATGAACCTTTTAACAGAAACACTTTTTTAACTAAACACTTTCTTCTATGCTTGCAGACCTCGTAGACCACAAAATATCAGAAGAAAGAGAAGATGAGCAACGGCTAGAATTTCAACGGATCTCCTCAACGGATTTGTTCAAAGCTGTTCATATAAAGATGAAGCAAGGATGAAGAATAAAATAAGAGCTTTCCTGAAGATCTTTGAAGGAGTGTACATCCTGTGAAGAACCAAAACTCCACATACACTCGAAGGAAAAGAGAGAAAGAGCCCGAGCCAAGAAGAAGTATTCAAGCATCTGAAGCCTTCAAGCTTCAAGCTCCTTCTCCTCTCTTCACTCTCTGTGTGTGCATATTTGTAAACTAGGGAGAGAGTCTTTTCGCTGAGAGTTTTCTTTTAGTTGGTGTTCATCTGTTCCAACTCTCAGCTTTGTTCTTTCTTTTCTAAAGAAAGATTTTTGTCCAGCTGAGGGATTATACTCAGTGTAGAACCTAGCTAGGGGTTTGTGTCTTGTAGAACCACACTGGGGTTTGTACCAGGAGGTTGGCTTCTTTACCTGTAAGAGAAGTGGGCTGCCTTCTTGCCCGTGAAAGAGAAGAGGACCAGCTGGGGTGCTGGGTGTTGTATTGTCCTTGAGGGGGACTGTACCATTGGTTAGTAAAATCCCAAGAGGTTGCTTGGAGACTAGACGTAGGACTTCCATGTGGGAAGGGCCGAATCAGGATAAATTTCTTGTGTCCTCTGTGTGATTGTTTATTTGCTTCCACACTGCTACTCCCTATCACACTCAACTAACCAAACTTTCAAGTGTTAATTTTCTGTGTTTAAGTTTCTATTTTAGATTTTAGAAAAACCTATTCATCCCCTCTAGGTTAGCTTGCTGCTGTACCAAAAGGGCCAACATACTAGATTATTTTTTTTTCCAACTTTTCCCTTAATCATCTCCCCCACTTAGGAATATACCAGTAAGAAAGGTATCATAAGACTAGTCTAAAGGTTTAACAAGAATAACATCTTTCACCATACCTCCTCCTTCAAGGAGATCTACTCGGATCACCACATTTACGTGCCCTTGACATTTTACCGCACCTTGGTTCCTTCCAGCTTGGTCTTTTAGCATGGGGCAATTGGGTATACGGTGATCGTGACTTCCACATCACATGCAAGCTCCGGCCTTCTTCCAAAATGGTTCCGCTTGGTGTTCAGGCTTATCACAAAATTTGCAATTCTCCATGATCAATTGCTCTTCCACCTTGATCTTCTTATTATTGCCGACGGCGTTTCCCCCATCGATCTCTTATTACCGCTATTTCATGGGTGAGCAATCCCAGCGGTGTGGGGTGCTTCCTTCTTTATATAAACTAGCCTTGCTACTTCTTTCCCTTTGAAGCTTTCCTCCGTTTTCCATTGTATCTTCCACCAGTTGAACCCGATGAAACATCTCCGCATATGTACGGATGTTGAGTGGTCTCAGCTTTTCAATAAACACAGGCTGAGTCCATCCATGCATGAATAGGTGCCGAGCCTTTAGCAACTGAGCAGCAAACGGCCCTGGCGCCCACGCAGCCCTTCTCTAAGGGCGAGGCTTCTCAACCAACTCAATCCATCATTCCGTAACGACCTCGGTGGCAGCAATAGGAAGTACTACTGGTGAAGGAATGGGGGTACCGAGCTGTCTCACCCTCAGAGAGGGTGTGCGCTTCAGAGTTGAGAGCCGACAAGCACGTCGAATGGTTGTATCGCTCACAACAGGAACAACTAGCCTTCCTCGGGGACCTTCAAAAGGTCGACATCACCCAACAAGCCACTGAAGGATGAGTGATGGAAGCCAATAAGAAAGTTTCTGTGGCAGAACAATTGCGAGTTTCCGTGGAGAAACAGAGAGTTAAGGTTGAGCAATGAGCTTCAAAGCCGAAGAGAAGGTTGCCTCCTTGGAACGAATGGTGGGGCAGCTCCGCAAGCTGCTACAAGTCCAAGAGGAGGCCTACGTGAAGCTGTAGGCCAAGGTCGACGACTAGATAGCCATGGTGCGGGCCGAGGTAGACGACCAGGTGGCCTCATTACAAGCTACGGAGATAATCGAGTATCACAAATATGAGGATCAAGAAAGAGATCGACGAGCACTTCAGCAACGGCTTTGGATATTGCCTCAAACAAGTCGAAGAGATCTACTTAGAGGATGAGGAGGCAATTGAGGAGGAAGCCGCTGATGTCATTCCAGCTGCCACCTGTAGACACGCGAATTCGACTCCACCGCGGGCAAATTTCATATTGCGTCGTAATGTCACAAATGGCCCTCTTTTTGCCTTGCAAGAGTGTTTTCCCCCATCATTCCGGATCTCACCCATTCTTCCCCGGTGCTTCCCCTCCATTTCCAAGGCTCGCCGGCTGATATAGGCAATATTTTCAAATTGCGACAGGTTTGGGGGACACCTTCTGAAAGGCGTCTGGCATGGTGGACGTGATTCCATTTGATTCCCATTATCGCGCCGGGCATGTGGGACGCGACCAGGCCAAGTGGTCCTTATCGCGACGGTTTTCTGCGACGTGACAAGGAATTTGCTTATTTTATTTATGAAATATGCCCAAATCGCCAGTTTATGAACGCGTCCGCTATGGGCGACGCGATTATGATTTTGCTTTTGGGCAGGCTTTCATAAATAAAATTCGAACATTACTTAACGCGTCGTGTCGTACTGACGTGATTCATAGTCGCGTCCTCCATGCCCGACGCGATTAAAAGTCAAACCATAAGCGTACTCCCTAAGGTCGCGCACTCAAGAACGCCCGTACATCGAATCATGGCGAACCCCTGAATCACGTCCGCCTGAGCCGCCAAGCTTTTAAAGTCAAAACCTAACATCCACGACTAGGACTGTCGCATTTATGAGTCCACGTGCCAAATTGAAGTCGCAGCGGGGTAGATCGCCGCATTTCAAGTACGCGGCGGTAATCCCCAATGCGACTCTGAACCATAACCGTACCCTATGATTGTCAAATCGAGTGGGAAATGCGGCGCTTCTGAATCGCAGTAGCCGGACCAGATGCGATTCAACCTTATAATCGCGGCGGCCTTACCTGACGCGATTCGAAGCTTTCACCTCTATAAATAGACCCCCGAGGGTCATGTTCATGTGTAAGGGGGGGGGGGGGGTCCATTCAATGCGGTGAAGTCTTGCCGGATTCCCGCCTCGACCTCTGAGCCAAGGAGGAGCACCTACCATTTTGCGTCCATCTGATCGGCCTCTCTTGGAGTTCGGAGCCGGCGTCCCCTCCATTGTCCACGTGCACTGGAGCGAGGCGGGAGTGTTCTCCCCCCTCACCATCCGTCCAATCGACAGTGGCTACTGCGCCCGACATTTGGGGAAGCACCCCCTCCCTTTTCTCCCTTTCTTATTTACTTCCATCTCCCCAGGGCCCCACGTGACTCTTTTCATTTACCTCCTCTGGCCCCCCACGTAGCTCTTATTCTCCTTTTTATACACACACACATGCATGCATACATACACACACACACCTATTTTTAGGGTTTAAAAGCCACCACACGGTGAGTCGTTCCCCATGTTATTCGTTCGTTCCGTTTTATTTATTTAGGATTGTATACTACACATGGCTAATCTCTTTCTCCCTTTTGTCTCTTTTCTTTGTCAGGGTAAGCAACACAAGGAAAAGCGTCTTCTACCATGGCCGGCCGTGCTCGTAGAAGAAGAGAAACTCACATCCCCCCGCAACCTCCCACTCTCCAAACAGGTATTATCTGTGATCACTTCTTCCATCTGCACCCCTCGCACGTGCATCTCCATTCGGTACCCTCGCGTACCTGGCGATCACGATCATTTCACCCCACCCCCATTCATATATATATCCCCCTCTTTGTGGACCGTTCTTCTTCTCTTCCCCTAAAAAAAAAAGGGGGGGGGGGGGGGGGGGACAACCGAGCAGAATGGCCTAGCTTAGGGGGAGACAACGTACCTTTTCCAGTGGAGCGTCTACCCTTTATATAGTGTCAGGACACATAGGTGTGAGTTGGATGAGCCGCCAATCTCGCTGGGGGTTACCGAGATTCCCGCCATATTGGGCGCCGCTATTTCCTGCCTAGTTATGGCGATCGTGGCTATCATCGGTATGCCGGATTGCTGAGATCGCGGTCTTACCGGCCGTGTTTACGGTTCCATGATTCTCGGACCTCACCTCATTCGCCTATTGATCACATGACAGTTGTCTTGGGATGCGTGAGTGTGCCGAGCACCAGGTCAGCGTGCCGAGCTTCGAAGATGACCCAAGGTGCTCAACGTAGACTGGCCAAGCTCTGGTTTGAGGTCGGACTCATAAGAACCACCTAGGCCGAGCTATAGAGTAGCCCGAGGTGCATAGAGACTTGCTGACGTATACTGGGTGAGATGTTGATATCACCTCTAGATAAGGTGTCGGCTAGTGGCCTTAACGAGGTCACCTGATCCAAGGTCCTATCCGACCTGCTGGGAATACTCATCGATTGGTTCGGATACCTCGTATCTTTCGTCAATCACGTGAGCTCTTCCGAGAAGAGTTTTAGTCACCAGGTCGGCCTCACCGAGTTCCCGGCCGAGCTGAGAGAGGAACTGAGGCGATTATGTCGGTCCGCTAATGCTTGCTAAGTGGAACGTCGGACCTATCTTCAGATGTGGTTGGCTGTCTTCAGGGTCATCCGACCTGCGTGGAAACCCCCGTATCACTGGCCCCCGAGGTTCACGTTGGACCGTGAATGCGGGCCGAGGTGAAGCTAAATTTCCCTGCTGGAAGTATCTGCCCTACCTCGTAGATCCGTTGACCCACGCCACGTCACCTAGCGGTTGGACGCCTTCCTGCCATGACGGCGCGTCACGGTCTTGTCAGAGCCGCCGACCGTCGCTTCGTCTGACGAGCCGCCCTGCGATGCTTCGTACGCGTCGCAGTCATCATTCCGCCGCCTCGTCTCCCGAGCGCCATCATGGCGCTCCTCGCTGCCTGCACTGATCGAAATCCGAGGGGTCGCCCCACAGCCAATCTGGTAACGCCACCTGCACGGATCTCAGCTGTTGACCTGGAAGCTGGACTCCTGCCATTGGATTTGATCGGCCCCTCAGCCTTATAAATACCAGGGTCCACTGCCGAATGACTGCCCTTGCTTTCGCGCGCGAGCACTCACCAGACGTCTTGCCGATGTGTCGAGGATAGTTGCGCCGACGTCCTTCGTCCGAGCTCCAACCATTTCCGATCTTCGCTTGCTTCCTTCAGAGGTAAACGATGCCTTCGAGTTCTTCTGCGTCTTCCTCCTTTGGTCCTCGTCTCCGCGAGGGCTCAGTGTCTGGAGGTTCTTATTCCGTGGTCTTCTTCTCACTCAGCTGGGGCGGTTTCTTCTGATAGAACACCCCACTCTCCTCGACCTGACGACGAGTCGTCCGACCATTCTGATAACTGCCTTGTGGTCGATCCCGGGACTTATGTTCCCAAGGAGCCTTCTGCCCACACTTCTGGAGCTCGTCGGCCGGCCGACAATGTCGTCAACGCTCAATGTGAAACCAGCGACGAGACCCTCCAATGGATGAAAACTCACCCGGGGCTCGGGGGGCTACTCTATGTATCATTCGAATCAGCTTCGTGCTCACTATGTGGCAGAAGGCGGAGTTTGTATCTACACCGAAGCCGTCCGAGCTGGCTTCCGCCTCCCTCTGCATCCTTTCATTATCCTCCTCCTCCTCAAGCTGGGAGTCGCGCCGTCGCAACTGACCCCCAATTCATGGAGGTCGGTTGTCGGCTTCCTAGCGGTTTGTGCTCTTGCAAAAGTCCTTCCGACCACGCGTCTTTTCCTTTATTGCTTCTCGGTCAAAGCTTTCGGGGACTGGCTGTATTTCGCGGCTCGGTCTGGACGGCAGATCCTCAGTCGAATGCCTTCTTCTGTTCACAATTTGAAGAGGCACTTCGTTTTCGTCCATAGCCCGACGGGGTGGCCATTCCCGACCACCTGGACGGTAGTGGATATTCGCCACAAAGCCTTCTGAGCTCCAAACCTCGCCGAATCCGAGCTTGCGGATTTTGATTCTTTACAGGTGTTGGATCCACCCGACCAGTTTCAGCTCGACGAGTTGTTCAAATTGATTGCCAAGGCCGACAAAGGTCATTCCCTTTCCGACATTTATCTTTACGTGATATGCGGTTGAAAACTGACCAACTGCTTCTTCTCGCAGTAATGGCCGACAAAAGCAAGTCGTCGGTTGCTCCCGACGTCGGCCAAACTCGTGGAACCTCATTCGCCGACCGAGAAGCATACAGGTTTGTGGGGCGCGGTAAGATAAGCGCCACAAGGTCGACAAAGTGCCCAAGGGAGGAGTCAACTGGTGACAAGGCTCGGGATAGAAAGCGCCGACCGTCGGATCCTTGACCGACGTCGTCTTAAGGACGAGGGCGTGAACTACCTGTGGAACAACCGACCGGAGACCAACATGGCGTGAGCTCTCAACGGCGTTAGCGCGAACGGAGGAGCTTTCCGCTACTGAATGGCTCGTCGGGTGACCCCTGCGAGGGCGCTGGCCCAATCCTCGGCCAAGCGAGCCAACGAGATCGTGGAAGACTTCTACAGTTCTGTGCAGACCCAGCTGGGCCTGGTTGGAGCCCTGTTCAAAAAGGCCGAGAAGTCTCAGGCGGTGGCCGATCAGCGAGTCCTCGAGACCACGAACAAGGCTAAGGAGGCCGAGAAGAGGGCTGGAGATGACGAGAAGCTCCTGGACGTGGAGCGGTTGAAGGCGAAGAGAGCCGAGGAAGATGCTGCTCGGATGACACGAGCCGTTGAGGACCTCAAAGAGGCTCTTCGCATGAAGGAGGAGTTGCTTGAAGCTGTCGAGGCTTAGAGCTCAAAGCTGGCCGAGGAGGAGCGCGACAGGGTTATCATGGAATACCGCGATTCCGAGGAGATGATGAAGGTTGACAAACTCTTCAAGGTGGGATACGACCACTGCCTCGAGCATATTCAAGAGCTCCATCCTGAGTACGATCTGTCGGATCTAGGAGATGCCGAAGACGAGGCTGCTGAGGACGCTGAGCGCAACCAGACCACAGTTGTCGATGAGGCGCAGGCTATGGCTGCCGAGGAGGTTCCCCGTGGTGCTGTCGAGACTGTTGTCTCTGACCAGGATGCTCCTACTAAAACTCAGGTCGTCTCTTCCGACGATGTCATCGTTGATTGAGTGCTCATGTTTGTATGTGGCAGCTGGCCCCACAATGTACTTCCTCGTTATTAGTAATGGAAACGCATGCTTTTGTTATTGCTCGGTCCGAACCACGTTACTTCAGATGTTGTATGTTTCCAACGTGTTTAGGCGACCTTGTTATAGCGCTGAAGCGACCTCGTAGAGGAGCGTTTAAGAGGGCCGAAGCGATCTTATTTAACTCATGTCAACTCTAGGCCAGCTCGGACCTTGGACCTCCACATCCGCCGAGGGTATAATTCTTGGCTTGGAGCTCTGGCCTCTACAACCGCTAAAGGTACTGTAATTCTCGAGGTCAGCTCGGATATCCGACTTCTATGACGATGCGCCGATTCTCGAGGTCAGCTCGGAGCTCAGACTTCTATGACGGCTCGTGCTGAAGCGCCCCCATTAGATGAGCTAGGATCACGTCGGACGTCCTCCTCTTGATTTATCGATAGTCTGAAGCAACGACGATGATTGCGAATGCTGGATCGACCTCACTTAAGACTGTTTAGGGTCGAATGCGATCCGCTGTGCGTTAGAGTGCCGAAGCGACCTCGTTTAGGAGCTCAGAGTGCCGAAGCGACCTCGCTGAGCATTGTGCGGAAGCTACCTCGTTTAGGAGCTCGGTGCCGAAGCGACCTCGCTGAGCGTTGTGCCGAAGCGACCTCTCTGAGCGTTGTGCCGAAGCGACCTCGTTTAGGAGCCCGGAGTGCCAAAGTGACCTCACTGAGCGTGGAGTGCCGAGCGACCTCGTTTAGGAGCTCAGAGTGCTGAAGCGACCTTGCTGAGCGTGGAGTGCCGAAGCGACCTCGTTTAGGAGCTCGGAGTGCTGAAGCAACCTCGTTGATCGTTGTGCCGAAGCGACCTCGTTTAGGGGCTCGGATGTCATCTTGTCGGTTTGTGGAGGGTGCCGAAGCGACCTCGTCCAGAACCACGACGTTCACGTTCTCTAACTTGCTTCTCGTGTTGTCCTAATCAATTGAATTTAAATGGGTATACCTCGTCATCTTTGTAACCGAGAACATCGAACAGCATTAGCGGCCTGTCTAGAGGGCTTAGGCTTCCCGAGCAGAACTGGTCGTCCCCCGAGCCGACCACAGATGGAGCGTGAAGGGCTCAACCTCTAAACTTGGTGGGGACCCACTAGGTGCCCACGAGATATCAAATAAAGGTATGGTGCTGAGTTTCAACTTCTCAATTGCAACAAGATCACACATAAGAAGAATTTAGTGACAAATCAAAATATTCGGGGTAAGTCCGGGATGAATCCGACGTGTACCTTAGCCTCATGCTCGAGGGCTTTTCCTGCGATCCGGTTTCTCATCCTCACATTCGAGGTCCGTGATATATACTCATACTGTAGAATATCTTAGGTCGGCAACTAAGCAACCTGACTTCTTCGTACTCGTTAATTAGAGCTCGCTATAATCGTTGGTCGGCCCCTTTGCCGACCGCGGCAAACGCCTTGGTAGGCTGCCTTGCTGATCGCGACCAATGCCCCAAGGGCTCCTCATTGTCCATACTTGGTGGAGTTCAATTGAGAGTAAGGGGGGAAACCGTACAGACCTTTAGTAGTGTTTACCACAGACGGCGCCAAAATGTTACTACTATGGTAACATAGGTCGGTTCCTGCCGAGATGACCGCTGAGGCGCTCCTTGCCAGGGTGAGCCGAGATGACCAAGCCGGTGAATCCTATCTGAGGCACGCTTGGCCGACGTGTGACGCTGCTTTCGAGCTCCCAACCTAACCTACAAAGTCCGCCGAGTGGGCTCGGCGGGGAGACACTCCGACACTCAAGTCAGTCACTGGCCGAGCAGAATGGCCTAGCTTAGGGGGGAACAGCGTACCTTTGCCAGTGGAGCGTCTACCCTTTATATAGTGTCAGGACACGTACGTGTGAGCTGGACGAGCCGCCAATCTAGTTGGGGGTTACCGAGATTCCCGCCATATTGGGCGCCGCTATTTCTCTGCCCAGTTATGGCGATCGTGGCTGTCATCGGTATGCCGGATCGCTGAGATCGCGGTCTTACGGCTGTGGTTTCGGTTCCATGATTCTCGGACCTCACCTCATTCGCCTATTGATCACGTGGTGGTTGTCTTGGACGCGTGAGTGGCCGAGCACCAGGTCAGCGTTGCCCGAGCTTCGAAGATGACCCAAGGTGCTCAACGGAGACTGGCCAAGCTCTGGTTTGAGGTCGGACTCATAAGAACCACCTAGGCCGAGCTATAGAGTAGCTCGAGGTGCATAGAGACCTGCGACGTATTACTGGGTGAGATGTTGATATCACCTGTAGATAAGGTGTCGTCTAGTGGCCTTAACAAGGTCGGCTGGTCCAAGGTCCTATCCGACCTGCTGGGAATACCTCATCGATTGGTTCGGATACCTCGTATCTTTCGTCAATCACGTGAGCTCTTCCGAGAAGAGTTTTAGTCACCAGTTGGCCTCATCCGAGTTCCCGGTCGAGCTGAGAGAGGAACTGAGGCGATTCTGTCGGTCGGCTAATGCTTGCTAAGTGGAACGTCAGACCCTATCTTCAGATGTGGTTGGCTATCTTCGGAGTCAGCCGACCTGCGTGGAAACCCCCATATCACTTTGTATAAATGAATTGGAGCAGCATTAAAACAAAATTTTCTTGTCATATATATTTATATGCTATATATTATCTTTAAATAAAATAAAAAATGTATCTTAATTATAGTTGTGTTGGCCCCTAAAGAAAACTTCCGAGTCCGCTATTAAGACATAGAGATAATTTTGCACTTTTGTTAAAGTTATTTGTATATTTATATATATATAGCAACATTATTTTAAACTTGCAAGTTGAGTTATCTATACATTAATAACATCTTTGAATATCTTTATTTAGCGAGACTATGTATGTATATATATATATATTTGTATTTATATATATAGAGAAATGTCACTTTTTAATTATGCATGTAAGAGAACTACTTTTGCAAAAATTTCTTAAGTTTACGCATATAAAGTGTTATATGATATAAAGATAATATTTCGATAAACTACCAAAATCTTGAGGACGTTTCCGTGACTACTGACTATGGCTAACTCTCTAAAAGTTTTTTTAACATATTTCCCCTATTAAAAGATTAATTTAGTAAACAGTCTTCTTCGATTTACATTTGCATATATTCCCTGTTACAAATATAAAATCTCTTTGGAGACTCTACCTCAACTCCATAAAAATTAAGAATATATTTAGAATATTCTTTCGTTGTCATTTTTAGTAGCGAAATATATCTAAAAGTGAAAAAATATCCAAATATATTCTTAACGTTCACCACACAATACAGTCTTGAAAATATTTGTATCATATAAATACAATTCAAGAAATATTCTCTCTCAATTATTCTTGCAACATGAACATACATATGAAAAAACGCTTGTCAAAAAGTTGCTTAACACGAAGGCACACACATCTATCTTTTAAAAATAATACAAACCTATGGCATGATTTGTTCATTAATAACACGCAAACAACACTCTTATGAAAGCAAGATAGATGGCGAACTTGGACTCGCTACTACGTGAGTACGTCCAAGTCAAAATAATTTTTATGACCCATTTAATGGACAATATCTATGCCCAAATTTTACACGTGTTCCTATTAAAATAAATAGTTTGAAAATACATAATTTTCTCCCATTAGACAACCAATCAAGTAGGGATAAGAGCGAGGTAAATAGTTTCCGATCCTCTGCCTCACGCTCGGGGCCCACCTCCACTCACTACTCAGTCAAACTGGAATCGTTACTCGGCAGCACTAAACTGTCCAGCTCGAAACGTCGCTGACCGGCCTTGGCGGGAAAGCTTATCCGCTTCTGGAACGCTATTCTCCTCCGCTCGCGCCCACCGAAACGTGTCTATCCAAGAAGGAGCCGCCCACGCCCATCACCCCATCTCCCACCTTCCAGGGAGCTTTTGGAAGACAACGGAAAACAACATCGTAGCTTCTCGCGGCTCCCAACTCCGAACCAATTCGTCTGACACGTGACCCGTCCGTAACGGAGTGGTGCTCATTAATTTTTTTTTTTAAAAAAAAATTATAGAAAATATTTGGAATTCCCGCTTTTTGTCCTGCAACACGTCGCTTTTGAATAAATTAATAAAAGTTTTCTAATTTTTTTTGCTGAAAGTTCTAGAAACTTTATAATACCCCCCGCGTTCACCTCGCGACCCTCCGTTTCGCTGCCCCTCTCCTCCGCCTCTGCCTTCCTCCCCTCTCCGCCGTCGCCGCCCGCTCTTCTGCGGTCTCTTTTACTGGATGCCATCTCGCGGTTCTAGCCATGGCCAGCGCACGATCTGAGATAGGCGGACGGCTGCCGGCCGTGGCGGCTCCTCCAGCGTCTCCGACAACGGAAAAGGCGGCGATCGAGCCGCCGCCGGGGCCCCCGGGGGACGCGCACCGGTCCCTGCCGACGCCCTTCCTCACGAAGACGTACCAGCTCGTGGACGACCCGGCGGTTGACGACGTAATCTCCTGGAACGAGGATGGCTCCACCTTCGTCGTCTGGCGCCCCGCCGAGTTCGCCCGCGACCTCCTCCCCAAGTACTTCAAGCACAACAATTTCTCCAGCTTCGTCCGCCAGCTTAATACCTACGTGGGTGCCTCCCCTGCCGAAGCCCGCCGCCGTGGCGATAGGTTCCCGTGTCCACAGATCTCCTGACTGCGGATGGTTTCTTGTCGCAGGGATTCCGGAAGATTGTGCCGGACCGGTGGGAGTTCGCCAACGACTGCTTCCGGAGGGGCGAGAAGGAGCTCCTCTCTGACATACACCGCCGGAAGGTCCAAACATCGGCTCCTGCCCCGGCTATCCCGACGGCGATACCCATCGCCATCCCCGCGAGCGTGGTGGTTTCCCAACCAGCTCCGCCGATGAGCAGGTCGTCTCGCCAAACTCGCCTCCAGGAGCCGGCCCTTCAACCTCGGGCCGCGGCGGCGGCGCGTCGACCGAGCTCGTGGAGGAGAACAACCGGCTGCGGAAGGAGAACGAGCGGTTGAACCACGAGCTCTCGCAGATGAAGAGCCTCTGCGACAACATCGTCGTCCTCATGTCTAAGTACGGCACCCAGCTCCCGCCGCAGCATCAGCCAGAGGACGGCGGCGGCTGTTCACCGGCGGTGGAGGACAAGCCGACGCCTACACCCCCGCCGCCGCCGTCCCCGCTCGAGCTCATGCCTCTGATGCGCTGCTCCGGCGAGCCGGATCGCCTGGAAGAGCGGTGAGACCGGAGGAGCGGCGGAGCCCCAGCCCGCGGCTCTTCGGCGTCCCCATCGGCATGAAGCGTGGGAGAGTCATCGAGGCCGAGGACGGACCGGCGGGGACGTCGGCCGACGACCAGCCGCATCCCTGGCGAGCCATGGGGGTGAAGCCCGAGCCCGCGGAACCGGCCCCGGACGCCTCTCCCTCTCCGCCGGACCGGAGCCCCCATCGCCACCACGCGCACCAACATCGGTGGCGCCCGTACAGCAGTTACCTGCCGAACCAGAGGGTCTACAACTAACGCGGCCGGCGCGGCCCGGCCCGGCCCGGCTCGGCTCTCTGAGGAGGAGTCACGGCACGTGCAAAGAAAGCCAGTTGGCACTCGACACGTGAGCGGGAGAATCTCGAAGAGAAATCTGGAAGTTGCACATTGTCTTATCTTTTGTTTCTTCTACCTTGCTCCGCTGTATCACTTTTTATTGGGCCAGGAGGAGTTGGGGATTCTGGTCACCCGCCGGGAACTGGCTTACCCTGTCTCCTCATTCCAGTGTGGGCCCCCCCCCCCCCGCGCCCCACCTTAACTCATGAGAATTTTTTGGACGTCCATAATAAACGAAGTACGACTCCTCCCTCTCCCTCTCTCTGCGTGCTTCCGTCGCTTTTGGCTGCCGTAAGAGTCGCCGCAGCCGTGTCTTAATTGCACCAAGTTAGCAGCAACAGCAAGGCAAAGCAACCTGGGACCAAGTCCCCGCTTCTTCTGGACGCACGCGAAAAAGGTTGCTCTGGTTGCACCGTGCTTGGAGACTTCCTCCTCTGCGGCGGCGGCGACGTTCATACGTCCATGAAACCCGGCGAATGGGACGCAGAGCAGAGCAGAGCAGAATTCCCGTTTACTTCTGGTTCGATTTATCTGATGAGCTTGTGGAGCGGGTCTAATGAATACCGACCGTGGGATCATGGAAATGAGATGATTGTCGCATCAATGGCGCAGTGATGTGACCAGCTGTGCTGTTGGGGTTGGGGAGAGGACTGTCAGAGGGACAGATCACGGGACTGCGTAGTGTATGGAGCCTGTTCACCCCCGTTCTTCTCTATTCTTTCTTTCTTTGTTTATTCTTTCGTGCTTCTGGGGTTTCCGCGTAGCTGGGGGAGGGAAGGCGGGGGTCCCAGAGGGGGGGGGACGCGGAATTCGAGATCTCGTCGTGAGTGTGGCGGGGCTGGGCCGGGTCCCATCAGCGATGGGGTGGTGTGGTTTCTGGGCTCGGGGATGGCGCTTGGTGGCGCCACGGCAGGCGGGGGACTGTGTGGTGAGCGCCGCGAAGACGCAGCGGACGCTGGAGCTGAGACCCGACGCGGAGATGGATGGATCGATGGGATGTGAACGGGGGAGCTCGTTGTCCGCGGGAGGAGGCAGAGGCTGCGGCTCCCGACAGTGGTGCGTTTCCGGGCGTGGAATCCACCTGGGGAATGGATTGGATGGTGTGGGACCTCTACTTGGACGCTTGTCTTTGTGGTAGTGCCCGTGAATCTATCTCTGTACAAGGTTAAATAATCTCTGATTATTTTAACCAGAGTTTGTGTCATCTAATTTTTAAGTCAGATGAGTTTGACATTATTTCTTAAAAGCTTAGTTAAAAAGGGGGTTATGCTACTCAACGTTCAAGGATATATTCCTCTCTAATCTCATTCTTAATTTTATCAAAATAGGTCGACGACTTTGACGAAGAATATATGTGAGATTAGAGATGGGGCACAGTTGAGGTTAGAGAGTAATAACAGTTTAGTGGAGGGGAGGACCCGGTTGGGTCGATCGGTTAGAACTCTTGCTTAAAAGCAAGAGGTCCCGAGTTCGATTCTTGGGGGGGGATTTACCTGATTTACATGCAATCCTCGAGGTGTGTAAATCCGAGATTTTTCTGGTCAAGTGGGGTAAGGGCAATACGGGTATACGGAAAGTAGGAGCTGCCAAGTCCTGACCTTGGAGTTCACGAACACCAATCCTTGAGTCCACAAAACCACACGGGGCGGGATTTCCTCGTTATCAAAAAAAAAAAAAAAACAGTTTAGTGGAGGGGGTTGTTTAATTCGAAAATTTGAGGGTAAAAAGAAGTAAAAGTGGGATTAAAGTATCTCGCTTTTCTTGATGAATTATTTTAACTTTTTTTTTTAATTTTTGGGTTCTATTTTCTCTTTTTAAATATTTATCTTACAATAAAATTAAATAATCTTCAATTATTTTAATCAGAATTTCTTATCCTCTAGATAAACTGGGCATGCAGAGCGTCATTGCTTATACAAAGATCTCGCACCCAATTCCATGTTTTAAAAAGGAATTTTTGGCCCGGATCGTTTGACCAGGCACTTGTAGTCAGTTTACTCGGTGAAATGCTAGTTTGTCGTCAAGATCAAATCGAATATTTTGACGGACGGGTTCGGAATAATAGTAATATGTTGCTGCGTAATCTGGATGTCAGAGGCATGAAATTAGAAACAATTTTGTTTGACTCGTCGGAGGAAGACTGTGGATATCGTCCCTTCTCTAGAGCGTGTGTTGCCGGAGTTTCGTCCATTGGATACATCTTTTTATCAAACCGAAGACGCCGAATGCTTTGGTAAAAATAATAAATAAATAAAGATGATAGTGTTCAATTAATGAGCCTAATCACTTTAATCATTAGGATCAATCAGGGGTTGCGTTCTCTCATTTTTTTATCTCTTATACTCATATGATCAAGAATCAGGTTACATAGACGCTTTCCGTCATATCAAAAACTTTTTTTTTTTTTAAATTGGGCTTATTGATCAGATAACCAATTCATCACCTGCGTAGTAGGCAGAGTGAAACTCCTTGTGCACAGGGATGGGTCAGTGGCAAAATATTTCATGTAATGGACTCTTTTATAACGAGATAACTGATATAAGTAAATTGGGTATAATTAATTGCGTTTAGAAGTTTGTTTTTGGTTGAGATGATTTAAATAAGAGATAGTTATGTAGGGGATAATTTTTAATGTGATGTGATATGATATAATGTGACAGTAATATATAGTTATCACCTCTTTATCCCTAATTGACACCATTTACCTGTATACACACACGATTTTCAAGAATATAATAATAAAATTAATGAGTTATCCCTAAAAATAGGGAGGGATAAGTTATCACCTCTTTATCCCTAATTTGACACCACTGTACACACATGATTTTTAAGAATACAATAATAATAATTAATGAGTTATCTCAGGAATAACTTCCCCTCCTTGAGAGGGATAAGTTAATCACCTCTTTATCCCCTTTATCATGTTTAAATTTTATCACCCTTATTATCTTATACCAAATTACATATGAATATAAAACCGATGATAAAAAAAGAGATAAACATAAAACACCCTTATCACGTACCAAAGAGGCCTGGGCCTCCTGCTTTGTCAGAAGAGTCGTCCTCATTCCATGGATAAGCTTTGCAATCTGAAGGTGTTGTACTTGAACCACAACAAGCTCATCCACGAACTCCCCAAACCCTTGTACTCTGAAGCCTGCACATTCGGAAGCCCGTTGCCCAAGCTCGTGGAGTTGGAGTTGAGCTATTATAGGATCTCGGGGAAAATCGCTGGCTGGCAGGGAGAGCTTTAAGAATATAAAATACCTATCTTTGAACTCGAATATGCTCTCCGGTCTCTCCTCTTAATTTGAGGAAGCTCTGTCAGTTGGTCATCTTCTCCACCACCGTCAACCAACTGTGTTGGACGCACGTTCTCATAGGTATGAAGAACATAAATAACTTCACATCTCCAACAATTTGGTGCTGGCCCTGGAAG
>CM024754.1:177313679-177352018 GCA_014218235.1 Colocasia esculenta | reverse complement strand
TGTACCTAAAGGGTATCTTTGGAATCTTTTGGGTATAAAAGGCCCCCAATTGGCTATCCATCACATCAAGAGACCCAACGAACTCTTGGAGCCTCCGAAAGTTCCCTTTGGCGGCGAGAAGAGTTCCTCCCTCCTCTGCTCTCCTGGTGTCTTCTGAAGACCATTCTCATCATTCGATTGTGAGAATTGGGGTGTGATCGTTGAAGAAGCATTTGAAGCGCCTCAAGGAAGCAGATCAAGTAGAAGCATCCGTTGGAGACGATTTCAAGGAAGATCCCCAAGTTCAAAAGTGCAGAGCATCGCTTGGGACTTCAAGAATCCAGCTTCTTCCCAATCTGAGCTTCTACAAGGGAGTACACTGAAGAACAAAGTCTTTTCATACAATCTCATTGTACTTTTGTTCTTCTGAGACATTTTGAGATTGTGCAAGTGCTTCTGCATAATTCTCATGAATGTTCTCATGTTCGACATGATCTGCTGCTAGAAGATCTATGTCTTGTGTTGGTGTCTAGCAAGTTGTTTGTGAGCCACTGTGCTCAGTTTGAAGTCATCGAACTCAAGTGTTTGTTGAGCAGTCTTGCTCAGGGATCTAGAGTAGTCTTACTCTAGAGTTGTGTGAGTTGTAAGCTCAGGTGTTGGAGTTGTCTGGCTCCAGTGGGTGTGTTACCCAAGTTGTTTAGTGAATCCTCACTGGGTGTGAGGGGTGGATGTAGGAATCACATGGGTGATTTCCGAACCACCTAAAAATCTCTGTGCACTTGTCTATTTGTGGTTTGATTCTATTATCCTTAGATGCTTGCATAGGATCGTTTAAGATTCACTTAATCAACTGGTTTCTCATCTATTTTATCAACTCACTTAACATCTCATCAGATCTGTGTTTTTCACTGTTAAAATTGCCTCTGATTCTCAAAGTATTTTTAAATTGCTTAAGCTTCCGCATAGAGTGGCATAGATCTATTCATACCCCCCTTCTAGATCTTATCCATCCTTGTCCTCGATCCTTCATCCTCTTCCTGAGTCAAACCTTTCTACTCTTTAGCTCCTATCCTTGTTCTGTTTTGTTTTCCCTGTTCCTGAACTGCTAGAAGTGTTGTGGAGGAGCTCCTTCAACTATTGGGGGAGTTATCGGAGTTGCTAGCTCCGTTGCATCTGAAATTGCTTGTACTTCTGCTACTGTGTGCCACTGTAGCTGGTGTACTTTGGTGTTTACGGAGCTATCACACCATCAACTGTGAGGAGAAGTTATTCTCCTGCTGGTTAGGATCTTGTTTGGAAAGTCTGAGGAGTTAACCCGTTTGACAAAGTAGGATTCGTCTCTCTATGGTTCAATTCGGTTTTGTTCATATGTCACAAGGAATTCGTAATGAGAGAAGAGTGATTATACTTGTGATTCTCTACTTTTCCTTCCAATCATGGTAGAGTTACTCTTGTTGGGGAAGGATAACTTGATTCTAGTTAGAAATCAATTTTGTTCTATTTTTGATCCCTGTTCATGAGTTAGAGTCATGTAGAAGCATTAATATTTTTAGAACTGTATGAGAACTTCTGTTCAATTGGTAGGTATTCCAAGCTTTGATTGAGAACCATAAATAGTTGTGATTTAGTGTCCCAACTTATAAGAATCTTCCATTTATCCATTATTATTAAGACTATGTATCCATTCTCTATAGATTTGTTTCTAGTTAGCTAAGTTGGAATTATACTTTTCTTCTTTCATCCTGTTTCTTTAGCTTATAAACCGCTGTGAGAGCTACCATTAGACTCTTCTATTTGATATCAAATATGTTTAGGTTCATAAGTTCTTTAGTTAGGGTTTTAGGATAGATTTAAAGTCCTTTCTAGAAGTTCTGCAGCTACCTGTCGACAGCCTCTCCAAAGCTGTCGACAGGCGCATGCCTTCCAGAACTCCAGGTTTCTGGACTGTATGGATCTGTCGACAGGTCCCTTGTTGCTGCTGTCGACAGGACACACAGAGCCGAAAAACCTGAGCTCTGTCTGCTGCTTGCTGTCGACAGCCCCTTCCTGGCTGTCGACAGTACTATTCTGATTCGAATTTATGCACTCTTTCATGTCCAAATCCATGCTAAAACTTCATCCTAAAAGCCAAGGAAGTTACCCTCTCATTTACCTTGAATTTTACTGTCATACTACTGCAAATTTCACCCATTTTGTGTACCTTAACTTCCCTTGAATTAGTCCTAAAGTTGTCAATTATGAATAGCACTCCGATTGAGTCTATTCTTTCGTATTCGGTAATGAGTTTATGAAATCTGATCACTTGAGAGTTCATATGCTTGAACACCTTATGAGATGTGAAATATTGATGATGACATTTGTTGGGTCCTTGTACCCCCTGTGATTTTTATGCCTGTGCAAATAGGGCTAGTCCAGTCTTGGGAGGAGCACCCGAATTCATTTTCGGACCACATGGAATGATAAGGATGTCTGGATGTCTGGCATTGCATCAACCATTTTCTGAATATGGTCATCATAATTCCAGTACTATGTAGATGAGATGTGAATCAATTCTCAAGCTATATATCTGAGCATGATCTGAGTTTTACTGTCATTGCATCAACTTACTGTCCTGAAATCTAGTGTGACTCTTTGATACTCCGTTCTGTCCTTGTCTTGGTTACCCTGTATACATTCTTGAACTATGGAATTTGAATTCTACTGGCTAGTTAGCTCATTATTTCTTACCATTTTCAGGTGATATAGCTCGGGATGACCTTTAAGGGCTTGAGTGCTGAGTGGACCCACTGAGACAAGCAAAGCCAGCCTGTTCCTGTTTCTATTTATAGTGTAAATGAGATGTGTAATTACGTTATTTTGATATACTCCTCTCTTGGTTGTTATGAGGAGTACTTGTGTAATAAACTTCCACTTATGATATTATGAATGGATAATAAGTATTACCTGTCGTGCCTGTTTTTCTGTCACTCCCGATAAATAGCCTTTTACTAGGACGTGACAGAACCCTTCTGATTATGCTGAAGAACTGTACAACATATATCAACAAGTTATGCGCCAATCGTTTTTGCTATTCTCATCTTGTTTTAACCTAGTACTGTCGGCACATATATGTGCCAGGTGGAAGTCGTTTCTTGCAGTTTGGTAAGCCAAAACCCAGATCAGTTCTTGGATTGCAAGTCTTTATCTCGTTCTCTTGCTAAAAGTATCATCTTAGTCCATAACTTTCTCGTGGCCATTAAATAATTGTGTAGACAAAATCATGTGGATCTTTGGACCTGTTGGACTTACAACGCTAGGCGTTACAGGGGCCCGGTCAGGTCCTAGGAGGAGCACCCGAAAAATCGTATACATGCAGAGGTTGTTTGACCATGGTGTTGGCACTGCACCAAAATCCTGTTAAGCGTGTTAGGTCTATGACAATCAAATCGTGTACTCGTGTATCGTGCTTGTTATATCATGATCGTAATATGGACAAATCGTGTACTTGTTATTCATGACATGTTCATGACTGCTCATTCATGTTAGACTTTGTGATCATCCTATCTTGATCCTTGTTTAATACTCTTACTCTTTACTTGTTACTATTGCATGAATACTTGTTATCATGCGCATGCCTTTAGATATTCTTCATGCTTTAAAATAATAATACACGTAAAGCCTACTCGATTCAAGAGATTTAAGTCTTACTGAACGTTCGATTGATAAGTCTACTTCAGGTAATGAGGAATTCAACGAGATGCTTTGGGATAGACAAGAGTGATTCGAGCGTCCCAGTTGTCTATAGTACAATAATAGTTGTCGGAGTCAAGATCATCTAGTTACTATTAGAGTTAAATTTCCCTTTCGCATTGTACTAGCATGATGGGCCCTATGTTTTGGCCAAACTAGTAAATCTAATAGACTTTTGAATTATGAATTGAAAGGAATAGAATTTAATTATTAATTGGCTTCATTGCCTTTGTGTTCATAATGGCATTATTATATTATGAATATTTTACATCTATTCTGTATCCTCATACCGTTATCAATGTTTCGTTCCAATATTTCATGTTGGGGCATGACAGTTTTTATTAATTAGTATCAGAGCTTAGGAGTCTCATAGTCTCCTAGGCAACCATGACTTCACTTGTGTAATATCCTTGAATTTTAAATATCATGTTTTACTTATAAATTCTTGTTTATGCAAACCGATTAGACTTAAATGAGATATTAGGATTAAGAGTATGTTTAAGACACTTTATCATACCTTGACATCACTTTCGGTCGTATGCACCCCGACAGGGCGACACCAGAAAACTGTAATGAAAATGAAATCCGAGAACACCATAATTCTTAGAAAAATGTGGTGATACCAAATATGTAAATATCCGGAATTGTTGACGTACGGATTTGAGATTTAGCCGACATAACTATTTTTTGGGTGATTTTTCACCCTGGAAATAAATTCTAAAAATTAAACTAAAATCACCATAATTTATAAAACTATCTCATTAGGCTAGGGTTGAAATTTTAATACAAACGGACTTTGTTTGGACAAGTTTACATCAAGTCTAATGGACTAGTTGAAGTTTAGATTAATTACGGAAGGAATTTTCCTAAAATTGTTGGTTGCCTACGTGGGAGGCATTAGGAGGCCAGCGTACTTGAAGGTGATGGTAACACGTTAGTTACCATGTGTAACTTGCAGAATATGCATGAGTTAGGTGTCTGTGGGTGGTAAAATGGTTTTTTACTCCAACACCTGTGAACGTACGTGGCGTTGTGCTAGAATGAGCTTGGGGTTATAAAACACCCACTTGTAACCAGCAGGGAAGCCTTTCCAACGCAAGCTTCTATGGGTTTTCTCCTGTTCTTGCACCTTCTTCAGTTCTTGTCCTTGGTTTCCTCTACTTCTACTGCCAATACCTGGAGGCGATTGTTATTGCGGGAGTTGTTTCTTCTACTGTTTGGCTCCTAGCTGTTGGAGTTGCTGCTGTGGGAGGTGTTGCTGCTTCCACTTGTGGAGTGTCTCTTGCCAACACCCCATTAACTCTGTGGGAACACCTCTCTTGCTGGATGTAGGATTTTTGTCAAGGATACTTGCAAGTTTATCATTAGCAAAGTATGATTCATCTCTCTCTGGTTCAAATCTGTCCTTCGCACATGACAAGAATTCTTGATGAGAAGACATTGCTATACGTAGTTCTTCTATTTTCTTCCAGACATGATAGAATTATTCTTGTTTGGAGTGAAATAACCTTGTTCTATTTGAGAAGTAGGTTCCTAACTTCTCCTTCCACCCTTGATCCATGTTTATGTTATAGAGATTTGTTAAAAGTTCGATACCTTTAGAACAGTGTGATTACTTTCCATTTAGAAGTTGTACCTCAAACCTTGATTTTGGAGCATTAAATACCTTGACTTGAGAGTTTATCTTGTGGAAATCTTTCCATCTAATCCTTGTTATAAGGGCCATATTTTCAGTACTATTCATGCTAGCCTCTAGCTAGACAAGTACGGTGTGTAAACCTCATATCTATCTTGTTGTTTTAGCTTATAAATCACTGTGAACACTACAAGTAGATACTTTTATTTGATATAAACCATGTCTTGATTCATAGGTTCCATGGTTAGAGTGTTTAGAGTGAATACAAAGTCATTTATGAGAGAAGAACTGGCGGCTGTCGACAGGCAACCCATAGTTGTCGACAAGCCAGTCTTCCTGAAGTTCAAAATAACTGGGACTGTGGCTAGCTGTCGACAACCATCTTATAGTTGTCGACAGGTAGACACAGAACCAGCAAAACTGAGCTCTGGCTGTTGTTATCTGTCGACAGCCCCTTCCTGGCTGTCGACAACTATTGTCCTGTCTTGTATTTCAGCAACTTTGCATGGTAGAACTCTTGCTTAAACTTCATCCTAAAAGCCTAGCAAGTTACCCCTTATTTACATTGATATTTACTGCCATACAACAGTAAAGTTTACCCACATTGTGTACCTTAACCTCCCTTGGGTTATTCTTAAAGTTGACAATTACGAGTAGTACTCCGATTGAGTCTATTCTCCAGTGTTCGGTAACTGAGTCTATAAAACCTGATCACCTGAGAGTTCATATGCTTGAACCCTTACGAGATGTGAATAATTTGTGATGACAATTTTGGATCTTCATCTTCGTGGGTTCTTATGCGATTTCAATCTTCCGAAGTTATTGGCTTTGAGTCATAAGCCTGTCTCAACCAATTGTCTTTCTTATATTATTGAACTCCGAGCAACTTTGTCACCAAGATATCTGTATTAATTCTCAATCAAAATTACCTTTGGATTTCCAATTTCTATTATGCTCATGAAAAGAAATTTTATGATATGAAGACAATGTTCTCTTCAAAAGAGGGTTTAGGATCACTTGTGGTAGCACCAGCCACTTGTGATCAGCTGAGGGCGACAGTTTGTAGGCAAATCCAAGTCAATGGACTGACAATGGTGGGTAATAACCCCGTTCTTGCGCAATGAACAAGATCTAAGGTGCTGGAATCGCCTAGGCACTGAGGATATATTTACGTCTATTTAGTAACCTCTTGAGAGCAGTGATGCCTGTCAAATTTGTTTCGAAATCAAGCTATGGTCCGAATTCTGAAAGACAAATTGACTTTTATTCTATATTTGTTTGGGCTCATTATGAATTCATTTGAGCTATATGTTCTGTTAAGTATGAATTCATGAGCAAATGTGTTTTGATCCATATATGCTTACTTTCACCTACTGAGTCCTTCCGACTCTTGCCTAGTTTCCTCTAACCCTTTCAGATTGAAGGTGTGTATAATCTCAGCTACAGATGAATCTGAATTCCGCTACAGACGATGAAGAGATAAGAAGAATAGCATAGTTTTAGTTTTAGTAGTTTTTTCTTTTATTTGAGCTGTTGTTGTATTAAATTAGAGAGAGAACTTAGCTTTTGTAAATAATGGGTATTAGTACTTTGTTACCTTGTGATGTATAATATGTTCAAAGACCTCTTTGTGGAATGGTTTGCCAGTTTGTGCATTTCACGGATTTGTCAGCCCATAACAAAAATTTGTCAGCCTAACCCCTCTTCCGATCATAGGTTATATGTATGTGTGTGTGAAGTCGGAGGAGGGTGTTACAACTTGTGTCTAGTTTTCACACTAATGTGAGATTGGGTAGAGTCTAGGGTGAGTGGAAAAATAGAAGTGCATGTGTTAATCACTAACATGTATAAATCCATCTTGAAGGAATCAAGATATGGCCGCCAGGAACAACAACAACATGCAACAAACTCTGCAGGCATTGACCCAAGCTTTACTGCAAGCCGCTCAAGGTGGCAAAAAACCATGGAACTGGGAACCTTCATAAGAGTTTCCATAATATGAGCCTACCATGATTATGTAGAACCATTAATCTTGATGAAGTTGAAAATTGGATCAAGGAGATAGAGAGGATTTTTCAGGTAATGCAATGTGCAGACTAGGAGAAGGTGATGCTGACAACGTTTCAATTGGAAATGGATATCAGAGTGTGGTGAGAAGCCATTAAGGTTACGTTGGATGGAGTTCAACCTTCTTGGGGAGAATTTGTCCAGCACTGCAATGACAAGTACTTTTCGGAGAGAGTCCAAGAAAGGAAAGCGTCAGAGTTCGTGCCACTGAAACAAACGAACTTGATGGTAGCAGAATATGAAGCTCGGTTTTCCAGGCTAGCACTTTATGCTCCCAATCTTGCACTGACCAAACAAACGAAGGCAAAGAGGTTTCTCCATGGGCTAAAGTCACTCTACATCATTGTACTAGCCCCACTGGACATTCAAACGTACAAAGAGATGGTAAAGAAGGCTCGGTTGCTAGAAGACGCCAATGACTTGACTGACCGAATTCGAGGTTGTATGGCAAAGAAGGAACAAGTAACCATTAATGTGAATGTTAGAACCCTGGAGGGAAGGAAGAGGCTAAACAATGAGGGTGAAGGATCGTCCCAGGATAAGAACCCAAGATTACTTTAAAGACTGTTATGATCGCCACTCCTTTCAATGACACTGCCTACATTGTGGCAAGGCAGACATAAAGCAGAAGATTGCTGGATGAGAGAAGATGCTTATCTGCGTTGTGGCAGTAAGGACCACAAGATTTCAGATTTCCCTCGACTAAAGGAAAGATCTCCACAAGACAAGCGAACTGGGGAACCAAAGAGGCAAGGCCAATTACAAGCACTAATGGAACTAGAAGCTACTGAGGAAGGTGGAGTAGTGGAAGGTACCCTTACCATACTTTCAAGATCTACTTTTTATTTTATTTGATACTAAAGTCACACACTCATTCATATCATAAAGCATTTGTTGATACCCAACCTATAAAACTCGTACTCTTAGGTTGGGAATTCTTAGTCACAATACCCTTTGGGGGAACCAAACTCAACTAATACTTTCCGTCTGGTGATAATGACATAGGAGGGAAGAACTTACCAACTGACTTAGTTTGCATACCCATGGAACACTATGATGTAATACTAGGAGCAAACTGGGTTGACACAACATAGTGCTAGCGTTAACTACAAAAAGAGTAGGATAACCTTTAGCAAGCATCCAAAACTTATCTACTTGGGTGCTAAAAATCGTAAACACATATCTCTCATCTTTGCCCTACGAGCCCATAGAATGATAAGAAAATGGTGTGTAACATTTCTTGCTTCAATTATAGTGGAGAAGAAAGAGGTGAAGATACAAGACATTGTGGTGGGTAAAGATTTTCCGGATGTGTTTCCAGAAGAGATACCTGGTAGAAAGAGAAGTCAACTTCTTTATTGCATTAATTCCAAAAGTTGTTCATGTCTCTAGAGCTCCCTACATAATGTCACCTTCAGAACTGAAGGAACTAAAAGAGCAATTAATGGAACTCTTAGAAAAATGATTTATCAAGCAAGCACATCGCCATGGGGTGAACTTATGCTATTCGTCAAGAAGAAGGACAGGTCAATGAGATTGTGCATTAACTATCGACAATTAAATCAACTCACAATCAAGAACAAGTATCCCCTGCCACGAATTGATGAACTATTTGATCAGATCTCTGCAGCAAAATGTTTCTCTAAGATTGACCTCAGATCAGGCTACACCAATTGAGGATTATAGAGGAAGATATTCACAAGATGACTTTCAGGAGCAGGTATGGACATTATGAATTTATCGTTATGTCTTTTAGACTAACCCATACCCCTGTAGCTTTTATGCATCTAATGAATGATGTGTATCGACCGCATCGTGCTAAATTTGTGGTGGTATTCACTGATGACACTCTCATTCATTCTAAGACAAAGAAAGAGCATGAAGAAGACCTGAAGATAGCCTTGCAATTGTTAAGGGATAATAAGTTGTATGCCAAGCTGGGCAAATGTGAATTCTGGTTAGAAGAGGTGTCCTTCTTAGGACATGAGATCACTAAGGATGGAATTGCAGTCGATCCATCAAAAGTTGAGGCAATGATGAACTAGGAAAAACACACCAATGTGTCAGAAGTAAGAAGCTTTTTGGGATTGGCAAGCTACTATAGGAGATTTATTAAAGACTTCTCAGAAATTATTGTACCCCTAACTAGGTTGACTAGAAAAGAAAATCTATTTGTGTGGACAGATGATTGTGAAAAGAGTTTCGGTACCCTAAATGAGTGTTTAATACGGCTCCTGTCGAAAGGGGAAGGATTCGATGTGTATACAGATGCATCAGGTATTGGACTGGGGTGTGTATTGATATAGTTAGATAAGGTGATATCTTATGCCTCTAGACAATTGAAGACACATGAAGTAACTACCCCGTCCATGACTTAGAATTGGCAACAGTGGTGTTTGCCCTGAAAATCTGGTGACACTACCTATATGGAGAACAATTTAAGGTATACTCAGACCACAAAAATCTAAAGTATATCTTTTCTCAGAAGGTTAACTCAATATGAGACAAAGGAGGTGGTTGGAGTACTTAAAGGACTTCGACTTTTTCATACAATATCATCCAGGGAAAGCTAATTCTCTAGTTGATGCTCTGAGTGGAAAGCAAGCTGCATCACTAGCCAGCTTAATCATTGGAGAGTGGGACTGGCGATACTAGAATAATTTGCTAGTCTGGACCTGAAAGTAAAGGAGGAAGGTGATCATGTGTCGATTGCAAACATCAACATACAATTGTATCATTCACTGAAATTAGAGAATAGCAAGACATTGATCCTTTCTGGTTGAGATCAAGAGGAGGATTGATTAGAGACTGACTTCACCATAACAGATGATGGCAGATTAGTGTCCGAGGAAGAACCTACATACATAATAACGAAAAACTCAGGAGGAAGCTAATGACTGAAGCTCATAAATCTAGGTATACAATTCATCTTGGAGCCATTAAAATGTACTAAGACATGAAAAGAACTTATTGGTGGTCTAACATGAAAAGAGAAGTGGCCAAGTTCGTGGCTCGTTATCTGACTGTCAACAAGTCAAGGCAGAACATCTTAAACCAGTATAAGTGATACAACCTCTATACATACCTGAGTGGAAATAGGAGAGCATAGGCATGGACTTTATCATGGGACCACCTAAGACAAGAGGAGGGGTAGATGCAATATGGGTGATTATGGACCAATTGACTAAGTCGGCTCACTTCTTGCATGTAAAGAGCAAGTGGAATGTAGATGTGGCAGTAGCTTTGTACAGTAAAGAGGTGGTTAGATTACATGGAGTTCCCTCATCCATAGTGTTTGACAGAGATCCTCGATTCACATCACACTTCTGGAAAATGTTGCAATCTGTATTAGGAATTAGTTGAATTTTAGCGCCACCTTCCATCCCCAGACAGACGGACATACAGAAAAGACAAATTAGATAGTTAAAGATATGCTTCGAGCCTCTGCTATTGATTTTGATGGATACTTTAATGAACAACTATCTCTGATCGAGTTTGCATACAATAACAACTATCGAGCAAGTATCAAGATGGCACCATTTGAAGCCTTGTACGGCAGAAGCTGCAAGTCACCTGTGTGTTGGGAAGAGGTCAGGAAAAAAACAATGGTTAGGACTCGATATAGTCTAAGGACACAACTAAGAAGATACATGTTATTTGGGAACACTTGAAGACATATAGCCCATTTAAGACAAAAGAGTTATGTAGATAAAAGCAAAGAGATCTAGAATTCCAGGTGGGAGACCAAGTGTTCTTGAAGATGTCACCTTCGTGTGGAATCCAGAGATTTGGGATTAAAGAGAAGTTGAGTCATAGATTCATTGGTCCTTTTGAGATCATTGAGAGGGTGAGCGAAGTAGCCTACATAATAGTATTACCTCCACAACTGACAGGTGTACATAATGTCTTCCACATCTCGATTTTGAGGAACTATGTCTATGATGCTGAGCATGTGATCCGGCATGAGGACCAGGAACTATGAAAGGACTTAACTATCGAGGAAAAGAAACCGACAAGATTTTTTATCAAAAGCTGCAACAACTTAGGAACCGAGCAATATCTATAGTTAAGACCCATTGAGTCGGCGTGGAGTGGAGAAGCTACCTGGGAATCAAAAGAAATAGTTAGGAAGAATCACCCATACTTATTCTCTAGTACCATAGAATTGTTACTCTATGGTATATTGTATGAACTTGGAGACCAAATTCTTTTAACTGGGGAGAGTGTAGCAACCTAGATTTTCATAAAATCATGATAAAAGAAATATATTATCACATGTGAAAAATTTTGCCATTATTAAACAAAAATTATATGTATGAACTAAATAATATATTACAACAATGAACAAAGAAATCGTGATGAATTGTGCACATATGGTCTAATAAATGTGTAAGAATCGAAAAACTTGATAAAATCATAAATTTATTATCGCATGTACATAACCCCTAAGACCATCAAATCAAATATAATAATTGGACCTATAGAAGTTTATTGGACTGTGTGAGGTTTAAATGGATCAAAAATAGAGAAATTAGTATTTTAACTCATGTAACCTAACTAACTAGCTAATTGGTGAGTTATTAAGCCAATTGGCAATGGTTAGACCAAAACTAAAGGAAACACTAACCCATCATAGGAGGAAAAATTCTAGGATATAAACCTAAGGAATTTGTGGCTAGAGGCTCAAATAGAGGAAATAAATAAAAGGAAACTCGTATGAAGTTTAAGTCTCATTAGGACTTCTAATGACCTATCCCTTTAAATACAACTCAATTCCCTTCCACGACCGACCTAACTCATTGCTGTGGAGGCTTGGGACGTGAGGAGAGGCTGTTGGAGGTTGGATGTGAGGATTAAGAGTTTCTTCTTCTTTCGTCTTCCCCATAACACTAGTAAGAAATCCTAAGACAAAATGACCAAATGTAGGCATTCTGTTAGGCTCAATCTAATTAAATGACCTTGTAGTACTTCTTGATGTCAGAAATCTCATGAGCATGTTTTTCACACATTCTATCATGCAACTATCATGATCCCCACAAGTAGTGCTTTAGTGGCCAACGGAGGCTCACAATGGTCTCACGGTGAACCCTAATTTGAAAGTAGTGGGACCATATGGAAGAGAAGATGTCTTGTCACAAGAGTTAGGCAACCTAGAGCAGAAATTAAACAAGTCAACCCATTGGAATAAAAGAGTAATAAGGTGAAGAGGCTGTTGCCCAGTTGACAAGCCAGAGGGGGGGTGAATGGGTCTTTTAAAAATAATCTACAAGATCCTGTAACAAACAATATTCACGCAAACTTTCTTCGAAGGAGGTTAGTGACTGTTAGTTTAAATATCAAACACACAAATAAGACAATCACACAACACAAGATTTATCCTGGTTCGGACCTCCTCTCCTTAGGAGTCCTACGTCCAGTCCCTGAGGAACAACTCAGGATTTCACTAACTAGGATACAGTCCCCCTAAGGACACTACAACACCCAGCTCGGCTGGTCTTCCTTCACACCCGAAGGGAACAACAACACCCGGATGCCCACCAGGTCTTTCTTCACAACCGAAGGGAACAACAACACCTGGATACCCTACCAGGTCTTCCTTCACAACCGAAGGGAAACAACGACTCAAAGAGAATTGAATGAAATTCAAGCCCCTAGATCAAGCTTTTAACAAGCAAGGATCTGAAGCAACTAGCACTGAGAGCAAAGAATCTAAGCTAAGCACACTCTCAGAACTACACAAGCTCTCTCAAGAATTTCACTATAGTTAGGAGAGCAAAGAGCGAAAGCTAGGTGGAATGAAGTTCTTGGCTCTCGACTTCTTGCGGAAGAATTTGAATGCTTGAATACCAGATCGTGTCTTCTCTTTTTCGTTGGTTTGAATTTATATCTCTATTTGAAATAGTCCCGTTGAAGTATCCGTTGTCTCTCCTTGAGTAGTCGTTAGACTGAATGACACCTGGAGTCTGGAAGCTTCCAGTCAACAGTCTTTTGATCACTTGAGCACGCAAAGAGATGAGATCTTCAGAGATATCCTTTGGCTTCTATTTTGCTTAACGTTGAAACAAGGAGCTAGAGCAGGGTCTGCACAATGTCAATCTCAATAGCAGACAGCTAAGCTGTCTCTGATGTCAGTCAACGTTAGTAGCAATAGACATGAAAATAGTAATGCCAAAAGGCTAAGTCTAAAAGACGTTATCAGAGTAAGCATGATAAGGATGATACCATCTACATGCATGCAGAGATGCGTTCAGATCTCATAAATGCAGGAGCGTCAGAGAGATATCTACGGGACTTTGACCAGTCAACACTTTTAATATGAATAAGATATCAAGTCAATATGAAATCGATGGCTATATGACTTATGAAATCGTTATGAATAAGTCAGGTTGACCAGTCGTTATGAGACATAACAAATCGTTGTGTTTAATGAAAAATCGTTGTGAAATACTTGATAAATCGTTATACGAAGCAAATCATTGTGTCTACTGAAGAAATCGTTGTGAAACACTTAACAAATCGTTATAGAAAGCAAATCGTTGTGTTCACTGAAGAAATCGTTGTGAAACACTTGATAAATCGTTATACGAAGCAAATCGTTGTGTCTACTGAAGAAATCGTTGTGAAACACTTAACAAATCGTTACAGAAAGCAAATCGTTGTGTTCACTGAAGAAATTTTGAAACACTTGATAAATCGTTATACGAAGCAAATCATTGTGTCTACTGAAGAAATCGTTGTGAAACCACTTAAAATCGTTACAGAAAGTAAATCGTTGTGTTCACTAAAGAAATCGTTGTGAACACTTAACAAATCGTTACGGCGAGCAAGTCGTTGCGAGTTCTAAGAAATCGATACGGTGACTTATAGAATCGTTACAGGCAAGTCGTTACGAGTTCTAAAGAAATCAATACGGTACTTATAGAATTGTTATGACATGCAAGTCGTTACGAGTTCTAAAGAAATCGTTGCGATGACTTATAGAATCGTTATGATAGGCAAGTCGTTACGAGTTCTAAAGAAATCGTACGGTGACTATATAATCGTTATGATAGGCAAGTCGTTACGAGTTCTAAAGATCGTTGCGATGACTTATAGAATCGTTACAGCATCGACTTATTTGAAACAACATGACTTTTCAGTCTTATAAGCAAATCGTTATGATGTTCAACAGAAATCGATATGGACTTAGAAATAGATTAAAGCTTCAGAGAAGTAATGCATACCTTTATTTGCTTGTTTGACCTTGTATTTTTCCTGTACTTAAGACTCATGAAACATTCATTAGATATAATTGATAAACTCTTGTTTGGTTTTGTTAATCATCAAAAAATATATATGTAATTAATTAAAATTGCATGGGGACAGACTGATCATCAATCTCTCCCTTTTTGGTGATGACAAAACTAAACAATAAGCATGGATGAAAAAATATCTGAATTCAATCTGAAGATATGACATGCTAATTTTCTTCCTTAAAATTATTGAATTAGTTTCAGACTATCTAAGTTTCTCCCCAAAAATTTAGAATGTATTTCAGACATGCGAAGTTCAATTTCTCCCCCTTTTTGTCATTGAGCAAAAAGACAATCTGAGACAAAGAAAAAGAGAGAAGAAAGTAGGAGTACACAAAGAAATGTCATTAACTTTGGGGGAGGTACAGGTAAATAGAAGGCAGGAGACAAAAGAGAGGCAAAATGGGAGATGGTTTCCCATGCCCGTGCTTCCTTCTTCAAATGATTTTAAAAACTCCAAAAGACAAAGAGTAGATGGTCCCATGGTGGAAGCCATCCTGTTGAGATGACGATCTAGGTGCTGATAGAGAAGATCAGCATGCATTCTTGTCCATGGTCATCTTGAGGAAACGACGAGTCCCAAAGCTGGCACAGGTCAAAGATGATGGATCCTACAGAGGATTCCATGACAAGGAATGGATTTGAGGAAGGGCTATCTCTTACTTGGAGGGTAGCAAATCTACCTGAACATTTGAAGTTGAGAGATATCCGGAGTTAGAGCTGAAATGGCCTTTCTGAATTGGCTGAGCTGAACCTCTGGAAGTCTATGAACATATCTGTAGTTGTTGAATAGCATGAAATGCCTGATCATTTTGATTTCCTTTTGAATGTAGGGTGCCCAAAGTTCCCTATGATATATCCTGAACCACTCTGATAAGGTCAGGGAGTGGTCCTTGGAGGGAATCTAGTAGATTTGGCAAGAACAAATTTCTTGAAGAGATCCTTGTGACCTTTGCCCCACTGGTCTTCTGATTTGGAGTGGGCAAGAGAGAAAATTTTGGATTTTTTGGATTTTGTAAGAGAGAAGGGTAGGGAGAAGAATGTGTGCAAATGATCTGTGAGATCAAGAAAGGGAAGGTTAATGATAGTTGCAAAAACAACTTTGAGAGGATTCTCTGTACAGTGAGTGATGTTTGTTGTCCACTGTGAGAGAAAACCACAAAGGTGGGTATTTGGGTTCAGAGGAAATGGAGGAAGTAGAAGTAAGTTTCCTCTTCTTGGGGGCAGGACTAGAAGGGTCTGCCTTATGAACATGTTCACCAACCTTCAACACAGATCTGAGGATCCCTTCCTCAACTCATCCTTTATTTGTTCCATAAAGGGAGAGTTAAGTTGGGCTCTTCAGGTATGATAGTGATGAAAGAGGGTGGAGGAGTAGGATGAAGAAAAGAGTGGGAAGTAGTTGGGAGGTCATCAACTGGTCCAAGGGAAGGACCAGAGGAGGAGGAGGCTCCAGCTGAGGATACTGGAGGGGCCTCAAGGATAGGAGAAGGAGATGAAGTGGAATGAGGAGGAGGAAATGGAGTGGAGAGAGGAAAGTGGTCTAGATTGAGGCTTCTTGAATGTTTGTGGAGCAGGAGGAGCTGTAGGAGCTGAGGGTGGAGTTGGAGGAATAGGTGTGTGAGAGGGAGAAGAGGGAGCTGGGGGCTTGGGGGCCAAGGACTCTTCTGCCTCTTTCTGCACAGACTCACTCTCCAATGGCCCTGATGGCCCTGACCCTTGCTCAGATGCCCTGGAGGCCCTTCAACCTGATCAGCTGGCCCTATTGCCCTGCCTCTTTGGTGTTGCTGCTGCTTCTGGTGCTGGCCCTGATGGCCCAAACACATTTTCTCCAGGCTCCTGAGCTGCTGGAGGAGGAGGAGCTTGAACTCCAACTGCCTTAATAATATCCGAGAGCATGCCTTTCATGCTACTCATCTCCTTATTAAACCATGTCATAGCATTTCTGATTTGAGCAAACTCTTTGTTGGCTGAAGCTTGGCTCAGAAATATAGAATTTACATCTGACTGGAGAGAACATAATAGCTCACCTTGCACATTCAGCCTTTCAATCACTGGCTTCAAATTTATAACAATTTTCTGTTTGACCTGCCTCTCAAAAGGTGTATCAGCCAGGAGAGGAACTTCAGAGGCAACTTCTTTTCCATTCTTCTTGCCTTCTTTTGCTGGAGGAGGTTGATCATCATCTGAGCTCGAAGAACTTGCAGTCTCCCTTTCTGTCATCCAAATTTGGAGAATCTCTATGCCTTCCTCCTGACCATCAACATCTAGAGTTGCTTCTACTGAACCTTCTTTTGATAGCTCCCCCTCAATAGGAGCATCTTCTTCATTTGATACTTGCTCCATTGAATGGGAGCATCCACCATCACATAGTCACCCTGAGCAGCTGGGTGCTCTAGCTCTACTGGAACATCTTCCATTGGTACATCAATGTGGCCTGATGCCGCAGCCTCTTCAGCAACTCTGCCACTAGTTTCTGGAGCACTAGTGGTGGAAGGAATCAAATCAATAATTCTGAGAGAATAGATGCAACGACAGTTGAGGGTAGTGGGTCCTCAACTGAATAATATCCTCTGGGAGAATACTCAATTCTCCTCTCTGTAAAATTTAGAGCTAATTCTTCTGGAAATTCTGAAGCTGCTACTCATACTCTTTCTTCTTCTACTGCAATTTCAAGCTGAACTTCTGCTATAGAGGGGCCTGATGATTCTGCTGCTCCAACTGCTGGAACTGAAACTGACTCCACTGGCAATTCTGGAATCATAGCCGATGATCCCATTTCCTGATGAACAACTGAGGCGTCGTCAATGATGGCTTCGCCTTCATCAACTGAAGCCTTGGACCAGACACCATTTTCCACAGAGAAGCCACTCTTCTTCAGGTTCCTGGACCTGATTGCTTGGCCCATTTTCTCTACAACTGCCCCAGAAAGATCAACACCGAAGTGTTTGAAGATCTTGGTAAGTAGGTGGGCATAGGGCAGGGACACATTTAACTTGCTCTTGGTGTCCCAAATCTGATCTCTGGCAAATTCATTCTTTCCATCATTACTGCGGCCATATTTATCTCCTTATTTTGAATGGCCCAGTACATCATGTCAGAGTCGGCCTTTGTGCAAGATGAAAATGTTGCACCTCTGGGAACTAAGATTTACATACAATAAAATGAAGGAGGCGGTTGAAAGCAGTTAGTTGATTATATCAAGCTTGCCATCCCTAGCTTGAAGCCCGACCCTACAATTCCCAAACCTTTCACTTGGGCGTCCACAGTGTGAACCCCACTAAAACTGGAAGTCTTCACATCAAACAACATCTTCAGCAACTCAGGGTCTATTCTAATCAGGGTTCCCTTTACTGAAGAAACTAGGGAACCATCTTCCTTTGTTCTCAAACAAACGAAGAATGCTTTTACCAGGTCCGGATAACTAACCTCGGAAAAGGTGGTAACTCCGTCCACTGCATCTGATTGATCAATTCTACCACGCTGCTCATTCCATTTTTCTCAGATTAACAACATCGACTTCTTTATTGCCACAGAGCTTCGTCTTCACAAAGGTAAACCTCTCCTGCTGCTCAGGAGTGAGAAACTTGGCGCTGTAGCCACCCAAACTGCCGGCGATGACTGGTGCGGCCATGGATTCAGGTGAGAAGTCTCTGGAGGGTTGAAACGGAAGGAGAAGAGAAGGAATCCTCAAGAAATTTTGCGGGAAGGAGGAGGAAGGTTCAAATTTGCAGAGGGTGTGGTATGAGTTGTTAGGGCATTGGCTCATACGACAGGATGAAAAGGGGAAAAGGTAGACGATGAGATACGAATCGTTCTGTCATTGATTTTATGAATAAATAAATGCACTGGGGAAAGTGAGGCGCCAAAAGGCGGCAGAAGAAGACAAAAGAGTTTGACTATTCAACCGACTTCAATGAGAGAGCGGTTACAAAGGATAATTTGAATTTCTTTTGCTTAAAGCCATGGAGGGAAAAACTGCTTAATTCTGAAATTAATGTGCCAATTTTAAACAGAACCTTTTTCACAAATTGCACATGCCTAATTCCCTTCTAAGAGATGTGAATCTCTCCTCGGGTAAGGCTTTTGTGAAAATGTCTGCTAACTGACCATTTATATCAATAAAAGATATTTCAATATTACCATTTGCTACATGATCACGAATAAAATGATATCTAACCTCAATATGCTTGGTCCTTGAATGTTGAACTGGATTCTTGGTAGATTAATGGCACTGGTGTTGTCATACAATAGTGGGATCGATTTGATATTTAATCCAAAATCTTCAAGTTGTTGCTTTATTCATAAGAGTTGTGTACAGCAACTTCCAGCAACTACGTATTCAGCTTCAACTGTAGATAGTGTCACTGAATTTGTTTCTTTGAAGACCAAGATATCAAACATCCTACAAGAAATTGACAACAACCACTGGTGCTTTTTCTATCTAATTTGCATCCAGCATAGTCAGCATCAGAATACCCACTAAGTTATTTCACACAACATTTTGGATACCACAGACCTAAGTCATGAGTTCTTGCTAAATATCTAAATATTCTTTTCACAGAAATTAATGTGATTCTCTAGGATCTGCTTGATACCTAGCACACATGCATACACTAAATAAAATATCAGGTCTACTAGCTGTTAAATAAAGAAGTGAACCTATCATATCTCTGTAGATCTTTTGATCTACTTTCTTACCATCTTTATCACTATCCATTCTTGTTGATGTACTCATTGGTGTTGACAGTGATTTGGTATTATCGAATCTAAATTTCTTCAAGAGTTCTTTTGTGTACTTTGCTTGACAGATGTGAGTTCCTTCCTTTCCTTGTTTGATTTGTAGTCCAAGGAAATAATTGAGTTCTCCCATCATGCTCATTTCAAATTCTCCCTGCATCAACTTTTCAAAGTACTTGCAAAGGGATTCATCAGTAGACCCAAAAATAATATATCTACATAAATTTGGACTAGTAGAATGTGTTTGACCTTGACTTTATGAAAATAGTACTATCTACTTGACCTCTACTAAAACCATGGTTTAAAAGAAAAGAACTAAGCCTTTCATACCAGGCTCTAGGTGCTTGCTTAAACCATATAATGCCTGTGAAGTTTGAAAACATGATTAGGAAATTCTGTGTCATCAAAACCCGGGGGTTGTTCCACATAAACTTCCTCTTTTATAAAACCATTTAAAAATGTGGATTTAACATCCATTTGAAATAATGTTAAATTCAAGGCTGATGCATATGCAAGTAATATTCTAATAGCCTCAAGTCTAGCTACAAGTGCATAGGTTTCATCGAAATCTATGCCTTCCTCTTGAGAATAGCCTTGAGCTACCAATCTGGCCTTGTCTTAAGATAACACCAGTTTCATCCAGTTTATTTCTGAACACCCATTGGTGCCAATGACTGGACGATCTGATGGTCTAGGAACAAGTAACATACTTGGTTTCTCTTGAATTGATTTAGTTACTTGCATGGCTATTATCCAAGATTCATCAGTAAAAGCTTCATGGACTATCCTAGGCTCTATTTGAGAAACAAAAGCTAGGTAATCACAGGGAATAACATACCTCTTGTTCTTACCCCTACGGATGGATCACTAATAATATTCTCAAGTGGGTGATCTTTCTTGGTCTCCATTCCTTGGAGATTTTCATGAGTAATTTCTTCTTGTTGCAAGTCTTCCAGAGGTGGATCATCTTGTCCTCAATTGATGATTCTTTAGTTCTTGGATAGCTTATCTGCATCATCATTATCACTATCTTCTTCCTTTCTCAAGGAAGGGTTGTTTCATCAAAGATAATGTGTACAGACTGTTCAATTAATAAGTACGTTATTAAATACTCTAGCCTTTGGGTTTAGAGGTGTACCTCATGAAGATGCCTTCATCTGATTTGGCATCCAACTTACCAATGTCTCTTTTTCCATTGTTGTGGATGAAGCAAGGATATCCAAAATGTCCTGAAGTGGCTGATCTTTGGTTTTCTTTCCTTTGAACAGTTCATATGCAGTCTTCTTTAGGATGGCCTGATCATAACTCTGTTGATAATGTAGCTTGCTGTGTTGATTGCCTCGGCCCAAAAAATACCTTTGCAGATCATTTGATAGCATAGTTCTGCCATATCCAAAGGGTATTCTCTTCTCTCAGCAATTCCATTTTGCTGTGGTGTCCTGGTGCTGAGAAATTATGCTCAATTCCCTGATCTCACAGAACTTAGCAAACTTTTAATTGAATTCACACCATGATCTGATCAGATAGAAACAATGCTGAAACTTTGATTCTTCGAAACTTTCTTGCTGAAACTGACAAAGTTTTCAAATGTGTCATCCTTATGCTCTAGGAATGACACCCATGTGAATCTTGAGTAATCATCAACTATGGACAAATCCAAAGTTCTTTCCTCCAAGACTAGTAGTCCTCATTGGCCCAATAGATCCATGTGAAGGAGTTCTAAGGGTTTTGAGGTGGTCACCACTGTCTTTGACTTGAAGGAGTCTTGGTGTGCTTTCCCTTAGCACAAGGTCTACAGACACCATCCATTTTTGCACTGACCTTAGGTAGACCTTCCACAAGATTCTTCTTCAGCAATTTTCTCATGCCATCTATGCTGCAATGACCTAGTCGTCTGTGCCATAATTCAGTAGATTTATCCTTATTTGCTGCCAGACAGACGTTTTGTTCCTTCAGTTCCTCAAGATAGAGCACATACAAATTCTTTTCTCTATTAGCTTCAAAGATGACTGCTCCATCCTTCAGTATGCTGCACTTTGACTCTTGAAACTTGATCTGATGGCCTCTGTCACACAGTGGCTGATGCTAATGAGATTGTGCTTCAATCCCTTGACTAATAACACATCTTCTATGACTGTTTTTCCTTTGTTATTCACAGAGCCACTGCCTATCACTGTTCCTTTCCATTATCTCCATAAGTGACTGTTCCTTCTTCAGCTTGGAGATGAGAGAATAACTTTTGGTTTCCTGACATGTCTTGAGCACCCACTATCCAAATACCATTTGGATGCTCGAGAGATGTCCTGAAATAAAAACATCAGTTTTAGGTACCCAAATTGGCTTATTGGTGGTGAATTTCAGAAGTTGGGTGCTATATCTTGTGTCTTGTTGGGCATGTCGTTATGATATGTCCTAACTTGTTGCAGTGACTACAGTAGGATAATTTAGTTACTTTTTCTATATATTTGAAATTAGCTTTGTATGCTATATCTTGTTCAGGTACAAATTTTGGTGTTGGATATGTTTTAGGATAAACTATGGTTTCTTCTTATTATCTGGGGGTGTATATCCTAATCCATTTTTCTTCTTACCTGATCTTCTAGCACTTTTTAATATGAGGGAGTTTTTACCATTGGTGATTTTTTAATGTGCTAGATAACTGTATATTTTCTTCTGTTAGTGTTTGATTTCAGTTTTCAGTTCATCTAAACTTACTTGTTTCTCTAATTTAGTTATCTGTTCATTCTTAGCTTTTAGGTCTTCACATAACAGTTCATTTCTTCTTTTAAGTTCAGTTATTTGACTTCTAATTGTTCATTTTCTAATTTTAGATCTGAGTTTGTATTTTCTATACAGACTATGTTTTTCTTGCTTACTTTTAATAATTTGGTTACTTCTTTATATTTTTCATATAGTTCATTGAAAGCCTCTTCTAAACTATCGGAATCTGAACCATTGTATGAATCAAAAGAAGAGTCAGAGGTTACCTTTTCTTCAGTATTAGCCATGAAGGCCAAGTTGGCTTCTTCTTCATCACTGCAAGAGCTTGACTCACTGTCTGAGTCTTTACTGTTTTCCCATGCTGCTGCCATCGCCTTCTTTTTGTACTTTCTGAACTTCTTGGAGCTGTCCTTCCTGAACTCCGGCTTCTTGAATTTTGGACACTCAGCTTTAATGTGTCCTGGCTTCTTACATTCATAGCAGATGTTTCTCCTTTCTTCATTTCTTTTCCATCTGGCTTCTTGAAGTCCTTATTCCTTTTGAAGTGCCTTCTACCAGATTGGAATTTCTTCTTCTTAGCCAAAATTCGCTGCAATTTTCTAGATAGCATTGCTTCCTCATTCTCGCTGTCTGCATCACTTTCACTCTCAGCTGAACTTGCTTCTGGTGAATCTTCTTCAGCTTTTAAGGCGTTGGAGTGCTTCTTTCTGCTAGAGGACTCTCCTAGCCTTTCATGTTGATCTCATGGGCCATGAGGGACCCAATGAGCTTTTCTACTGACATTCTCTTCAGGTCATTAGCTTCTTCTATTGCTGTGACCTTTGGGGTCCATGAGGACTGTAAGGATCTAAGTATTTTCCTCCCATGTCTCCAATCTCATAGGTTTTCCCCAGACTAGCTAGTCCATTTGTGATGTCAGTGAACCGACTGAACATTTGAGTTATGGATTCACCTGATTGCATCTGAAATCTCTCATACTGAGTGACAAGAATGTCGATTCTTGTCTCCTTTACCTTGTCTGTGCCTTTATATGTGATCCTGAGCTTTTCCCACATTTCCATTGAGATTTGCAGGCTGAAACTCTGTTGAATTCCTTCTTACTTAGAGCACAACATAAGATGCTCTTTGCTTTGCAATTCAAGGAGATCTTCTTTCTGTCATCATCTGTCCATTGAGCTTTCTCATTTGTGACTACCAGATCACCTTCTTCCACTATGGACCAAATTTGATAGTCGTGGCCTTGTAGAAAGTATTCCATTCTGGTCTTCCAGTAAGGATAATCTTCACCATCGAAGAGAGGGGGTCGGTTGACAGACTGACCTTCAAAGTTACCTTGGGCTGCCATAGATCTTTACTCTTCAGATCGTTGGATCCTTTTTCTTTGTCGACGAGACTTGCTCTAATACCAGTTGTTGCCCAGTTGACAAGCCCAGAGGGGGGGTGAATGGGTCTTTTAAAAATAATCTACAAGATACCTGTAACAAACAATATTCACGTAAACTTCTTCGAAGGAGGTTAGTGACTGTTAGTTTAAATATCAAACACACAAAGAAGACAATCACACAACACAAGAATTTATCCTGGTTCGGACCTCCTCTCCTTAGGAGTCCTACGTCCAGTCCTTGAAGAACAACTCAGGATTTCACTAACTAGGATACAGTCCCCCTAAGGACACTACAACACCCAGCTCGGCTGGTCTTCCTTCATACCCGAAGAGAACAACAACACCCTGGATGCCCCACCAAGTCTTCCTTTACAACCGAAGGGAAACAGCAACACCCTGGATACCCTACCAGGTCTTCCTTCACAACCGAAGGGAAACAACGACTCAAAGAGAATTGAATGAAATTCAAGCCCCTAGATCAAGCTTTTAACAAGCAAGGATCTGAAGTAACTAGTACTGAGAGCAAAGAATCTAAGCTAAGTACACTCTCAGAACTACACAAGCTCTCTCAAGATTTTCACTACAGTCAGGAGAGCAAAGAGCGAAAGCTAGGTGGAATGAAGTTCTTGGCTCTCGACTTCTTGTGGAAGAATTTGAATGCTTGAATACCAGATCATGTCTTCTCTTTTCGTTGGTTTGAATTTATATCTTCTATTTGAAATAGTCCCATTGAAGTATCCGTTGTCTCTCTCTTAAGTAGTTGTTAGACTGAATGACACTTGGAGTCTTGGAAGCTTCCAGTCAACAGTCTTTTGATCACTTGAGCACGCAAAGAGATGAGATCTTCAGAGATATCCTTTGGCTTCTATTTTGCTTAACGTTGAAACAAGGAGCTAGAGCAGAGGTCTGCACAAATGTCAATCTCAAATAGTAGACAGCTAAGCTGTCTCTGATGTCAGTCAACGTTAGTAGCATAGACATGAAAATAGTAATGCCAAAAGGCTAAGTCTAAAAGACGTTATCAGAGTAAGCATGATAAAGGATGATACCGTCTGCATGCATGCAGAGATGTGTTCAGATCTCATAAATGCAGGTGCGTCAGAGAGATTATCTACGTGGACTTTGACTAGTCAACGCTTTTAATATGAATAAGATATCAAGTCAATATGAAATCGATGGCTATATGACTTATGAAATCGTTATGAATAAGTCGTTATGAGACATAACAAATCATTGTGTTTAATGAAGAAATCGTTGTGAAATACTTGATAAATCGTTATACGAAGCAAATCGTTGTGTCTACTGAAGAAATCGTTGTGAAACACTTAACAAATCGTTACAGAAAGCAAATCGTTGTGTTCACTGAAGAAATCGTTGTGAAACACTTGATAAATCGTTATACGAAGCAAATCGTTGTGTCTACTGAAGAAATCATTGTGAAACACTTAACAAATCGTTACAGAAAGTAAATCATTGTGTTCACTGAAGAAATCGTTGTGAAACACTGATAAATCGTTATACGAAGCAATCGTTGTGTCTACTGAAGAAATCGTTGTGAAACACTTAACAAATCGTTACAGAAAGCAAATCGTTGTGTTCACTGAAGAAATTGTTGTGAAACACTTAACAAATCGTTACAGCGAGCAAGTCGTTGTGAGTTCTAAAGAAATCGATACGGTGACTTATAGAATCGTTATGACAGACAAGTCGTTACGAGTTCTAAAGAAATCGATACGGTGACTTATAGAATCGTTATGACAGGCAAGTCGTTACGAGTTCTAAGAAATCGTTGCGATGACTTATAGAATCGTTATGACAGGCAAGTCGTTACGAGAGTTCTAAAGAAATCGATACGGTGACTTATAGAATCGTTATGACAGACAAGTCGTTACGAGTTCTAAAAAAATCGTTGCGATGATTTATAGAATCGTTACAGCATCGACTTGTTTAAAACAACATGACTTTTCAGTCTTATAAGCAAATCGTTATGATGTTCAACATAAATCGATATGGACTTAGAAATAGATTAAAGTTTCAGAGAAGTAATGCATACCTTTATTTGCTTGTTTGACCTTGGTATTTTTCCTGTACTTAAGACTTATGAAACATTCATTAGATATAATTGATAAACTCTTGTTTGGTTTTGTTAATCATCAAAAAATATATATGTAATTATTAAAATGCATGGGACAGATTGATCATCAGAGGCTCACTCCAACACCTACCCAGGGGGATCAATAGACTAAGCTAGAGACTCCATAGTGGCTTGTACATAATTAGAGTTTTGGCATTATTGATGCACCCACCTAGAATCAATTGACTGAGGTTCAATCCCCAGGCAACAAAGTCGGAGCCTTGTCCCCAGAGACTATGAGCACATTAAAAAATGTTTTGAAGCCCTAGTTGTATAAACCATTAGCACGTGATAAAGACAAATTTCTCCACCAGTCTTTAATCTTTAAGCGGCAAGGGAGAAGTTTAAGAACCCTTTGGAAGGGAAGACTTTACAGAAGTACACTCTCAAGTTGCACATGGAGTTTAGGACAACAAATAGATTGCAGAAAGGATCAATAGTAGGGGTGATCTAAAATTTGTTGCAACATAAGAAGCTAGCGATAACATGGAGAATTAGAAGATGGAAGCCTACCGCAAGGTGAGGCAGTCAGAGGGGTTAAGATGGAATGGTAATTACTGGGAATAGTGACGTCAAAGGTGAGAGGAATCTGATAGACCTTACGCAAGTCTTCTATGACATGGTATGATGTTAATGGTGAGGCAATTGACAAGGGTTTACAGAGGGTTCAGCAGCCCCAGAAGTGCTCAAAATCGTCGGTGAGGTGTCTGAGCTCTAACTCATTTTTCCTACTCTCCCTTGCCATCTAAATGATTGACAAGAGAAGGAGCCTTACCCTAGATAAAGATACCCAACTGACAGAAGGGTGCAAGGAAGGAAAGTTGAACCTTAGCGAGACAGGAGAGATGGTGATGCTCATTTTTCACCTCTTTCGTTCCAATTTAAGGGGATGCAAGGGGGAAAGGTTAGAGCATCCACTCCCTTGATTTGTCTCTTCAAATCCCTATGTCGTCATAATTCATGGGGAGGCAATCATTCATGAATCCATGCACCACCTCGACCTCTTTACCTTTTGTTGATATGACAATCTGGTTAGATGGTCATCATTACCATTGGTCGACCATGGGGTCATTCACTTGACTGCACTAGGTAGGCCCTGATGCACCAACAATCGGCATTCTACTTAGAGACGAGAATCCCTAGGTTTGTCTATCCTCTCCTCATTCCTCTCGACAAGAAATATTCATGCTTGTGAATGGAGGGGGAGTGAGGGGGGGGGGGGGGTAAGTGGCCATAGCCTCACTTCAAGCCCATTAAGACCCTCATTGGATCAATGTGGAGTAGTTGAGACATTTCCTAGCTAGATCCATCGACTATTTAAGCAATTTACTAACCACTAAGGATTGATCAGTCCTTAGAACTTGTTGACTATGATGATGTCTTGGAACCCCTGAAGATAGTGGCGTCGGCAAGGCATCCTACATCCCCCCCACCCCCAGACTGGTCCACCCATGCAAGGGCTTTCAATAGCTCATGGAGCCACATTGCTTGGGGAGTGGAATAGATCATGTAGATCGACAAAAACCCTAATGATGTCTATAAAAAGATCTATCGAGATGGAGCGCGGTATATACATCTTCTAACACATACACATGCACCCTGGAACACTCCGTAGCCCACTGGCCTTTTTCTCTGCTCATGTTCTTCCATCAGCTCTTGACTTTCAACGAGAAGTTTTCCCTGGGACAAGATCTAGCTAGGGCCCCCTGATTACTTGTGTACATAGGTCTTCTGCTCCGTTCCCCCTTTAACAAATCTCAAGAGTGCGACCATTAGACTATCTAACTTACAGACCAGTTTCTAACCTCTACATGATCTATGAATACTGTTGAGATTTCATGATAGGCTGTAACCATTCGACGGAGTTTCAATACGTGAGCCTCGCGTCACCATCTTCATACATAGAACCGGTGGCTATTATGGTCATAGTCGAGACTTTTTTTTTCCTGAGTGGTAACGAAGAATTAACAAACAACAGAGTCCAAGTGTAGCATAATATATATGTTGCAGATATGTTAGTTGGAGACAATAAATTAACACGGAGAACTTCGTTCTAGGCAGAAATGATCATGCTAATCATGTGTGAACTACGCCCACGTATGAACTAAGCAATTATACAGAAGTAGAACCAATGTTGCGTATTATAGTATGTACTTTGGAAGGCACCAAAGTGCCAAGTGTCACAGTTCTGTAGGTGATTCAAGTTGTCAACATCATTTTTATACTATATACGGAAATCTAATATACACACTACCGCGCTTGCTGGGTGGTATATATATATTCTTGACCAGGTGATTAATAAGTCTTGTTTAAGATTTGAGACTGTCAAAATATACATGCATTAATATTAGCTATAAAATTGTCTTTAGCTGATCCATTAACACGCGCGACGTCTAATAACTCTGTCATAAGGAGAACGAAAGATGCGTTCATCACATACATACACGTCCTAGTGATCAAAATTGATGAGTGACACGTGATAGAGAAGTTGAAAAAACTAAGCATATATTTAATATTACAAAGGCGGGCGAAGATTGTAGCCAACATCAAATATATAATGTAACAGCTCAGGTTCCCCTTAGCTGCAGGAAGCTGATACTCGCTAGGACACTTTATGATGTACCATAATCAAAACTCTTCAATAAACTTAATTAGACAAGCTGCAGGATTAAATTAAGAAATTAAGTAAGCGTCGTATATCTATCCTTGCCTTCACTCATCCTCAAATTGTTTGCTTTTCTTGTTCTCTGCTGCTCGTTCTTCAACTGAAAATTTCAGTGGCAAATTAATTACGATGATTTCTAATAATCTCAACAAAAAAAAATAGTCGTAGGAATATCTAGTTTAATATACCTCTTTTTGGGTCCTTGGAACCATGAGCAATATAGAGCCTTTTCACGGAGTTGATGAACATTCTGCAATATATTACCAAAATTGCTTAGTTGACAACTATGTAATTAAGAATATGAATGCGTGGTTTCATAAGATAAAATAAGAAACATTAACAACAATTAAAGCTATGGACGACATACTCCCATGGCACATCTCCCACAAGCAACCGGTCACCTCATTGTCTTCTAAAGAAGAATGTAATTGGTAGGTATCGGTTCATCTTGTGCATCTGAGTTCGAGTTGTTTGAGTGACCAACAAGTATGAAATCGAAATAGGGGGCACAGTCAGTGGATCATAATTAGGGATATGTGAAGTAAAAGAGCTAGCTGATAAAAAACAGAGTAAGAAAACACAAAGGCACTTAGTCACATGTAAAATTAATGATCGATGACAAATGAATTAGGGTTACTCTAGCTTAATGCAAATATAATGGGGATTTCATGCATCCTGTCCAAATAACAACAAATAATAGCGATGAGATTTGGATTTAATATATATGTATATTTATATTATTCGCATACTTATCAAACAAAAGTTAGAAGAAAAAAAAGGTGCATGATGAGTAAGACTTCCATTATCCAAATGAATGGTTACAAGATGGTATTCAAAGTGGCTTGATCACTACTGTAGTAGAGGGGGGAAATTACAAAAATATTGTCAGATGGACTTTTAGCTGTGAATGGGTTAGAATACTTTATTTATGGCAATTAAAATCAACTGCGTCAAAATAATATAGCACTAGTTGAATGACAATAAGCTTCAAATGTTTGCTCTTTTTCAGTCAAAAAGTTTGCTATGTATTCACCTCAACAATGAAGGAAAGAGTTTTGGGAGATAACAACATCACTTTGAAAAATAAAAAACTATCCCATCATTAAAGGCTGCAAATTAAGATAATTAAAAGCTATGAAATGCCATTAGGATCTAGATGCCAGAATAATTCTTTTTTTTCATATAAAATCTCACAAACCTGTCAAAAAGTTATGAAACATCTTCTGAAGTGCACAAGAGAGTGACTGATAACTACTGTGAGCATCAAGTCAATCTTTCTCCCCACGTTATATCCTTCCATGTTCACTTTCACGAACAAATTGGACTTTGTGTGGGGCTTTAATGGTGCCATGTCTTCCTCTGAGGGCTTTGTTTTCTTCAGATCTTTCTTCACATCCATCTCTGGATTTGGATGCACCAATGGAGCCACCAAGTTCTTGCGGAATGCACGAACTGGTGGCCACCCAACCACTGTGGTCGGTATAGGAGCTCTGGCAAAGTTATGGCAGAAATCGGAAATCTGATTAGCGTGTGAAATCGACTAAAATATATATATAAATTGTTCTCACAGTGTAGGAAAATGTTTGATCTAGTGGTGGTTTATATGGTCATGAGATAAAAACGAGGTATAGCATGAAAAGGTAATTGGACAACTATGATTAGAAATCTCCTTCGCAATTAATTCTCTACCCATAACTAATTAATTGTATAATACATATTCCTTCTAGCTCATTCAAATCAATGTGTTATCATCTACCCCCCTCAAAGATAAATGAATTGCTGCACATAAATCATGTTATATATATATATATTTAATCAAAATGACGCAAAAAAGAAATTAGTATTCCGTCATGATCAAATATCTCAAGATCCATAAAAACGATGCTCTTCAAATTACCAAATTAAAGCAGAGGGGGATTAATTTGACAACCCTAAACTTCTGTTCTAATATTCCTGCTTATATATGAAGAGGGTATATATACAAACAAATCTAAGTTGTAGGGTGCATATTGAGGTAAAAAGCTTGGACAAACAAGTTAATTTATTTATCCAGCCCACTGCTACTACTAATTATAAATTAACTTTGCTATAAACTAAAGTGAGAGGGACATGGTGTACGTATTCTTATCCGGGAAATTAAAAGGGGGGGGGGGGTACTGGAAGTAGAAGTCCATGGCGAAAGATCAGAGAGCAGCAGCGTAAGCACGTCGACGTAGAGCAAGCAGTGTGGTCGTTTAAAGATGAAACCCTAAGCCCCACAGAGACTGCCATCCTTTCGCTTTCTCCGCACGGCCTGCGCCCTACCGACGAGGTTTCATCATCATCATGCTTTGAGGCCCTTCTTTTGGCATGCATGATGATAAACATTAACGACCCAGGCCATGGTGGCCTCCCACCACTCCTCCACCCAGTCTCAGTACTGCTACTGCTTCCCCTTTTGCTCACTTCTCCCTCCTCGGATGATCCCCCCCATGGCATGGCGGAATGAGCTCCTCCCGGCCCCCTTCTCCCCTGTACGTCTTTCAAACTGATCGGTTGGTAGTGTTCTCTCTCTCTCTCTCTCTCCTCTCTCTCTCTCTCTCTCTCTTTTTCCCTCTTTAGGGTTGGCTTGGATCGGTTTCTCCCTCGGGATTGGTTCTTCTGGAGTGTACAGGAAGTGCACAGTACCATTCATGCAGAAGAAGATGGTATTATACAATTTTTATATGCATTTCTTTGTAGAAAGAAGTGTTCAGGGATCTACCAATACATATGAATGGAGGAAGAGGAGAAGCAGGTGCAGGAGAAAGCTAAGAAGAGGGGTTGTGAAGAGGACGATCGACCAACCTCGGCACTACTGTGTGAGACGTCGCAGTGGGATCGACGTTCCTGCGGTAAGCTAGGTTCGCTGCTCGAGGACAGCCGACTCCTGGCGAGCTGCCAAGCTCCATGGGTCCGCGAAGCTGCCCCCCGTGGTCTCGCAGAACCACCGCTTGGCTCCAAGAGGGCCGCCACAGACCCCCCGAGCTTCTGCTGCTGCGGTACCGGCGCCCCGCCAACGCAGAAGCTACCTGCGCCAGCGCCGGCGAGCGTATGCACGCCTCCACCTTTTGCAGCACTTGGTCCTCCCACAGTACTGGTTATTCCACCACAGCCCACGTCTTCAAACCCTTTCAGGAGATGCCCAGCCTAAGGTCCAGGTGGTGGCTCTCCTGCAGGCCGGCGGCGGTGACCACCACGTTCCTGTCCACACGCGCTGCTACTTCGCCGCCGCCGCCCTCTTCTTCTTTCCATGGTGCTGTTTCAAGCCGTTGATGAGCTTCCATGGTACTCGTCCTCTACAGCTGGCTTTCCTTCTCTGCAAGCTGGGGGAGACCAGTGGCAAACGAGGTGGAGAGAGCAGTGATCACTGCAGCTAGCACTTGTACACAAGACAAGAGTGGGACGTGGTTGAGTCCTTTTCCTTTTTGGGTGGAGAGCTCTAGAGATATGTGAGAGGCTGCTCAGAGAGGGTTATAGCGTGGCTGGCTAGGCGTCTGAGTCCCCTCTCTTTATCCCTTTAGATATGAACTCTGAAGAAATGTGAGGAATAAAAAAGGAGGGGAGCTTTGTGGGGACTGCACCGTGGACTGTGGCCACTAGAGTGTGGGGTGGGTTTGCGAGTGACAACACAGGCTTTAGCTTTTGCTTTGTGCTCTGCCTGACCCATTCTGCTTATTGTTATTATTCTGTCCCTTCCCCCTTTCTCCCATCCAGTAGATGTGGATGATGGTGCAAGTGCAAACAATGCAATGGCCCTTTCCACCAGTTTCAATTTACCCTCTCCTCCAAAGCAACAGTAGAATCACTCCAAGCTGTTAGTAACATCCTCCTACAGTGCAGCATACACACACACACACACTGGTTTCCTTGTTCTTTCCCTCCAAGAGCATATGATGAGATGTGCAATGGAATGATTGCCTTGTTCATGTAGGGCAGTGACAATAGAAAGAAGAAATCCAAGAGAGAAGTGTTACAATACCTGCAGCATGCATCATTGCTCCCACAATTCAGATAAAGGGCCGGAGAAGCCGGCCACTAAGTTCAGACCCATGAGCCATCCATTGGGGAGGAGAACCATATGGGATGGAGCCCGCAGCTTCCTTTGTAAGAAGATAAAATCTCAGATATAACCAAAGCTTTACAAGATGATCAACTTTACACTTTACGAAGGGGCAACACGAAATAAAAACAAGTAGATATATAGGATATAAAATCTGAACCATGCACGCGGAGGGTGTAAATTATCTGATGGCCAAGTCCGCTGCATCAGCAGAAGAACCTTGTTAGGATTTGCGGCTGCTAGTGGGCATGGTATCTTCTGCTCCCCATCTACTACATATCCGATTACAAATTTTTTTGTGTGTTTATAGAATCTTGGGATCACACTCATGAGAAGGAAGAAGACAAGGAAGCTGTCACAGCTGTCCAGTTCACTCGCACATTCTCTTTCTCCGATTAACTAGAACGTCATGATCAAATAAACCGTCTTTGAGAAAGGCCATTCTCGCTCGTTTTCCAGCCACTGATTATGTTTATCTCTTCCTTCCTTCTGTACTTGGGCACAAAGGATATTGGCGATATTGGTTTTATAGTATATGACTGTAACCATCAAGATGGAACTGCAATAGGGATGTGATCATGACTCCAAAAGAACAAAGTCCAGTTATGATGATGGAGATGATGACATTACATATTGAGCCATCTAACGCCTCATCATACAACAACATGTGCTCCAAAACCCAAATGACATATATAATAGGTATATAAAATTGGTCAGAGTGGATCATACTGCAGGATAATCATGCGTCACTTTGTAAACTCTTTCTTAAGCTTCTAAAGTATCAGCATGTTTCACACCTTCACTTACACGGTACAGGCGCATTATATGCTGCAATCCTGAAGTCCATGATGATTAGTCATAACCCTCTACGGCGTTAAAAGTACTGCAACGTCACCTACCGATCAAATGGTGACTCATGCGATGTTCCAACTTTTAAACAACACCCGATTGTGGAGGTTTTACTTACTCTTAAATAGGCAGACAATCCTACATAACATTCATGTGTTCTAAACTATAGTTTATCCGAGTATTATATTAATGGGCGGCTGGTGGCAATCAAATCCTATGGGTTTCTCTCGATCTATGACAGAATCTGAGCTGTTCATCACACAGAAGCAATGGATATCGTAATTTATTGATGAGCAGATTATGGTAATCGATCGAGCCTGTCACATGAGGAAATGTATACGGAAAGCAACTTCGGATAAAGTTTGATGGATAGATCTTTGCCTGCTTGCAATCGTCACTCGATCGGCTTCCATGGGGATAACCAATTATTGTATCATCTTTACATGTATAGCTTTTGGCTAACCCTCCACGTTCTGCAAACACGCATGCGAACGAAGGAGCCGGTGGAAAGGACAAAGCTCCATTTGATGTCACTTCACCGTATATATATATTCGATGATTAATTCCTTTTTACTGTTATATATCTATTAGATCTTTCCTCAGAGTATGTAACTCGAAATTAATTATCCATCGGGTATCAAAGAGGAATATTGATTAGCCACAACAAGCTTTTCTGATCACACAAGCGAAATGAGATTTCTGCAAGGCCGGCTTCATGTTCCATCCGCTGATATATATCCTGACAAAGAGCATGGGAGATCCATCTAGGACATGAGAGGAAAAGAGGACTCCCACTCAAAAAAAAAAAGAGAGGAAAAGAGGACGGAGTAATTAAGAACAATGGTAGAAGCAGTAACTTATTGGAGCATATCAGCTGGCCATGAGTAGAGAGACTTTTATTTTTTACAAAGAATAACTCACTCACGTACAGTTCACACATATGTATATATATATATATTAATGGAACTGGTTATAACAATAATCATTATATAAGTAACCATTTCGTCCTTTTTTAAATGATGTGTACGTAATTTGCCCAGGCCTTATGAAAAAGAGAAAAATTTATTGCACTTGTGCAAAGTGCACAAATGTAATTCACATGGAACACCAACTTTTATGGTGCCACATGGGTAAAAAACCCATGTGTATGATGTCACATGGGCAAAATACTCATGTGACTTACACTTGTGTACACTTTACACTATCTCCTATAGCTAGTTCAACGTCTTACTAATTTCCAGAAGATTAACTAAGCCCATAAGGTTATATCAAATATGTCGCCAAAACTTGCATGTTTTTGGAGTCTTAATTTGTTTCGGACAGCGATCTTATTATATTTCTCCAAAATATTTGGCAAAGGAGAAAGTGGGACGGACTTGTTAAGAGTGAACCATGAACAATGAGAGGGATCAGTCTGTGCGTTGGTGTCAGACCCATCGAACTGGAATAGAGAGTCATGAGAGACACGCGGAGACATGAACACTACTCGTGCATTTCTCTCTCAACTGAAGGTTTAGGGGGTACGTACGTCTCCAACCATGTTGAATTTGCATGTATGCTGAACTATGTTAAAACTGCTTCAATTTTATTGCCTAGTAAGCAATTTGCATTTAATGCTAAAAAGTATTTTTTAAGGTGATCGAGCATGCATCAAATGGTGAAAGAATAAGCACACCTCAACATAATTGATTTATGGTAACATATAAATACACAATATTCAAAATAAGATATAGAGACAATGGTTATATGCATGCGGATCCTCATACAGATCATGATGCCGTATATTAGATTCAATTCTGTCACTCTCACATAAAGAAATTACATAAGAGTGTACACTTGTCATATAATTTTTTTTTTTTTAGTTATTACATATCGCATAAAGTATCAGCCGATCGATGATCATAAACAACCTTGGAGGCCCTCATGAGCTCGTCCAATTTTCCACGGTTAACAGACAGAGGTGAGAGGACTAATTATATATAGCTGCAGCTCAGGATTCCAATCAAAATTTGAGTCTGATGAGGGTGTACATGCAAATGTACGTACGTATGCGGCCGGCCGAAGACCTTAAACATATATGAAAGGAAAACATTGCACCAAATTAATGATGGCATCTTGCTTTAGTTGTCTGCCCATTTCTCTTTGGTACGAGGCCCACTTCACCACTTTGGGAACCAAGTTGTGGAAATGGGAGAAGCCTAACCTCACAAGATGTATATTTTCTCGCCCGAGAACTATGAGCATGTCGTGGTCACACTACTAAAGGGCCAACAACGTGGAATCCCATTGGCTTTCAACAAGGAATCCAAACGTAACTAGTGCCACGCTCGAGTGGCCCCTGTCACCAATGGAGGCAACCCCCACACCAACCACCAAACCAAAGAGATGCCTTGGCTACTGCAAGTCAGCTGTGCAAACCCATAGAACACAAGAAGTGGAGCAAAAAAAAATGGCAAGTATATACATTTGGGTGCATAAGCGTGTAGCTCTGCTATCTTCTTATAAGCAATAATAATTATTGCTGATCACCTAGCTGTGATATAATATTGAAACCCATAAAAAATATGTAGGGCCAAGACACCTCATTAAATTCTGGCCCTCATCTAGTTTATTGATTGTAGAGATTGTGTTATATTGTCTCTTATACCCTTCATAGAGACCGATGATGTTGAGAGCTTGGTAGATCATCTAAAACTTAGAATACGTCCGCTTGATATTGTACAAGAAGTACTATTCTTTGTATATACAAGTATGTGCTAGTGTGTCATGATGAGATAAAGCATTATATAAGAAAAGAATCAGCATCGACCTAGTATATGTACTTCGGACATTTAGTTGGCTTACTTAACCTCCATATAATTAGTATTATATATGAAAAATAGGGAATTACAAACTCTTCTTGCAATAAAAGTGAGGTAGATAATAAGAAAATAATCTTATTGGTTTAGTACAATACTTGTTAGGGGATTTAACTCAATGAGATGGCTTCCTTACAATCCACTTCACACTTTATTGTAAGAAGGATAATCTTTTGGTAAATTTTTCTTATGAAATAATTAGAAATAAGGAGACTATTTCATCAAATCATGTGCTTCATCTATTTACCTTTTAATTTCTTAGTAGAAGTTGCCTTATTTTTATTTGTTCTCTATCCCATATAGATCAATCATAAGGAAGTCACTTAAGACTTACTACTTATTTTAACTCATGAAGTGGACCTCGAAGAAAAATGACATGGTTGTACGATGGGTTCACTTTAGTACCTCACTTTTACTCAGTAACATATTTTAATGTGCAAATAGATCTATGGCCATCTTTGGGATATAAACTTTTTAATGTGCAAATGAATGGCCACGTTCGGCATACATTGACCATGCTTCTGTCATCTTCGAGCTAATTCATGTTGTTTTCTTCATCTTTACTCAATCTAATTATAAGAGAACTACAAAGTTTTAAATATTAATGTGCCTAGGCAGGCACAATTAGGTGCATGCAAGTGAGGGGGTTCACATATATACACCCGGTTGTATCTACAAAAACAGGTCCATTCATAAGTAAGTAGGCAGCTAATTAACAACTAATATCAACTTAATTATAAATATCAGCAGACAGATCATATATGAAATTTTCTGACGGGTGATCAAGCATTTTATCGACCCAGCACAGTGTTCTAATCATCTTATACATGCCATCAGATCCGGGTTGCAGAAAAGTCTTCTAAAGGCAGGAGTGGGCAAATCACCGGACGACATCATGATAGCCAAGGCAGTCCGACAAATCTAGTGCCCTCGAACAATGAACGCCCGCCCCAGGGGCCAGCTGATCAAGAAAACCGCTTTGATTGCAGGCAGAGAGAGCAAGTGTACATGTGTGTGAGTCATCATTTCATATTGTTATCCCGCCATGGAGGAGAGGGCAGAACGATGAAGTTTTCTAATTTTCAAGTGCCCTCCCCTTTATTGAGTGAGTGTCTTCCATTATCATTTCATGGAGTGGATGCGATCGAGCTAGCCTGTTATACTGGTTTTTCTGCGTTCTGTTTTGTTAAAAACCTATAGGTTGCGAACGTATAGTGGTCGGCAAGATCATATGAGAAGGCTTTTAATTAACTTCTTCTATATATGCTGTGTCCACGTTTGATCCCTTTAATTTGCTCTGCATGCCGGGGTGTGCAAGTCTTGGTTTTGGATCTTCATCAACTCGTGCATAGCCCCAGCAGGGACAAGCGTACGTGAGTATGGCCACCGCGCGCTTACCCCCTTCATATGATTAAACCTAGAATAGATGGATTTTTCGTGGCTCTTAATATATATGAGCAGGTTGGATGATTAGAGATACTAGTGGGAAAGTAAAACAAGAATATAGTGTGCTTGGAAGTTGAAATTATCCTAAATAATTGGCTATTATGGAAGGCCAAATAATCTTTATATGAAGTCTTCATCCTTCCGTTTATTCTCGATATGAGGCTAAAGTACTTTGGCCACAAATCCTTCACATGAACCATGAGATAGAAAATGGGCGATTTACCTGGCAAAGTTTGTATACGGGAAGATAATTAAGATGTTACATGAACGGGTCAACTAGCAAAGAAAAGTACAAAAAGGATGTCAGGCAAAAAAAGAGAAGGTTACCCACAAATATTGTTCTTGTTTTTATTAATTTATTAAAACTGATGATTGATGATAAGGTTAAGAAAAAGCTAACACACCCTACAAAATTTCCCCATTTTTCCTGAAGCGCGACCTTTTTGGTGTGGGGTGGGGCAAAAAGGGGAGCTTAGAGCACCATTCTTTAAGATGACATAGTTACACAGAACATTACATAGAGATGAAACCAAAATACATCAAGAGCTGTAGAAATTAAGAATTACATCAAAGCAAACTCCAAAAGGAGAAGATGCAGAACCCAAGTGGCACAACACATAAAGTTAGCAAGGAAGAACATCAAATTAACATCTACAGGAGCTTAAACAACTAGGCAACTCATAAGAATGAAGAGCACTTCTCCAAACCATGAAATAAGATCAAGTTGATTAGAGGAATGCTTGAGGGATGCCTAGAGA
>CM024754.1:177227330-177313579 GCA_014218235.1 Colocasia esculenta | reverse complement strand
GAGGTGGTTGGAGTACCTAAAGGACTTCGACTTTTTCATACAATATCATCCAGGAAAGCTAATTCTCTAGCTGATGCTCTGAGTAGAAAGCAAGCTGCATCACTAGCCAGCTTAATCATTGGAGAGTGGTGACTGGCGATACTAGAATAATTTGCTAGTCTGGACCTGAAAGTAAAGGAGGAAGGTGATCATGTGTCGATTGCAAACATCAACATACAATTGTATCATTTCACTGAAATTAGAGAATAGCAAGACATTGATCCTTTCTTGGTTGAGATCAAGAGGAGGATTGATTAGAGACTGGACTTCACCATAACAGATGATGGCAGATTAGTGTTCCGAGGAAGAACCTACATACATAATAACGAAAAACTCAGGAGGAAGCTAATGACTGAAGCTCATAAATCTAGGTATACAATTCATCTTGGAGCCATTAAAATGTACTAAGACATGAAAAGAACTTATTGGTGGTCTAACATGAAAAGAGAAGTGGCCAAGTTCGTGGCTCGTTATCTGACTTGTCAACAAGTCAAGGCAGAACATCTTAAACCAGTATAAGTGATACAACCTCTATACATACCTGAGTGGAAATAGGAGAGCATAGGCATGGACTTTATCATGGGACCACCTAAGACAAGAGGAGGGGTAGATGCAATATGGGTGATTATGGACCAATTGACTAAGTCGGCTCACTTCTTGCATGTAAAGAGCAAGTGGAATGTAGATGTGGCAGTAGCTTTGTACAGTAAAGAGGTGGTTAGATTACATGGAGTTCCCTCATCCATAGTGTTTGACAGAGATCCTCGATTCACATCACACTTCTGGAAAATGTTGCAATCTGTATTAGGAATTAAGTTGAATTTTAGCGCCACCTTCCATCCCCAGACAGACGGACATACAGAAAAGACAAATTAGATAGTTAAAGATATGCTTCGAGCCTCTGCTATTGATTTTGATGGATACTTTAATGAACAACTATCTCTGATCGAGTTTGCATACAATAACAACTATCGAGCAAGTATCAAGATGGCACCATTTGAAGCCTTGTACGGCAGAAGCTGCAAGTCACCTGTGTGTTGGGAAGAGGTCAGGAAAAAAACAATGGTTAGGACTCGATATAGTCTAAGGACACAACTAAGAAGATACATGTTATTTGGGAACACTTGAAGACATATAGCCCATTTAAGACAAAAGAGTTATGTAGATAAAAGCAAAGAGATCTAGAATTCCAGGTGGGAGACCAAGTGTTCTTGAAGATGTCACCTTCGTGTGGAATCCAGAGATTGGGATTAAAGAGAAGTTGAGTCATAGATTCATTGGTCCTTTTGAGATCATTGAGAGGGTGAGCGAAGTAGCTACATAATAGAATTACCTCCACAAACTAACAGGTGTACATAATGTCTTCCACATCCGATTTTGAGGAACTATGTCTATGATGCTGAGCATGTGATCTAGCATGAGGACCAGGAACTATGAAAGGACTTAACTATCGAGGAAAAGAAACCGACAAGATTTTTTATCGAAAGCTGCAACAACTTAGGAACCGAGCAATATCTATAGTTAAGACCCATTGAGTCGGCGTGGAGTGGAGAAGCTACCTGGGAATCAAAAGAAATAGTTAGGAAGAATCACCCATACTTATTCTCTAGTACCATAGAATTGTTACTCTATGGTATATTGTATGAACTTGGAGACCAAATTCTTTTAACTGGGGAGAGTGTAGCAACCTAGATTTTCATAAAATCATGATAAAAGAAATATATTATCACATGTGAAAAATTTTGCCATTATTAAACAAAAATTATATGTATGAACTAAATAATATATTACAACAATGAACAAAGAAATCGTGATGAATTGTGCACATATGGTCTAATAAATGTGTAAGAATCGAAAAACTTGATAAAATCATAAATTTATTATCGCATGTACATAACCCCTAAGACCATCAAATCAAATATAATAATTGGACCTATAGAAGTTTATTGGACTGTGTGAGGTTTAAATGGATCAAAAATAGAGAAATTAGTATTTTAACTCATGTAACCTAACTAACTAGCTAATTGGTGAGTTATTAAGCCAATTGGCAATGGTTAGACCAAAACTAAAGGAAACACTAACCCATCATAGGAGGAAAAATTCTAGGATATAAACCTAAGGAATTTGTGGCTAGAGGCTCAAATAGAGGAAATAAATAAAAGGAAACTCGTATGAAGTTTAAGTCTCATTAGGACTTCTAATGACCTATCCCTTTAAATACAACTCAATTCCCTTCCATGGCCGACCTAACTCATTGCTGTGGAGGCTTGGGACGTGAGGAGAGGCTGTTGGAAGGTGGATGTGAGGATTAAGAGTTTCTTCTTCTTTCGTCTTCCCCATAACACTAGTAAGAAATCCTAAGACAAAATGACCAAATGTAGGCATTCTGTTAGGCTCAATCTAATTAAATGACCTTGTAGTACTTCTTGATGTCAGAAATCTCATGAGCATGTTTTTCACATTCTATCATGTCATTCTATCATGCAACTATCATGATCCCCACAAGTAGTGCTTTAGTGGCCAACGGAGGCTCACAATGGTCTCACGGTGAACCCTAATTTGAAAGTAGTGGGACCATATGGAAGAGAAGATGTCTTGTCACAAGAGTTTAGGCAACCTAGAGCAGAAATTAAACAAGTCAACCCATTGGAATAAAAGAGTAATAAGGTGAAGAGGCTGTTGCCCAGTTGACAAGCCAGAGGGGGGTGAATGGGTCTTTTAAAAATAATCTACAAGATCCTGTAACAAACAATATTCACGCAAACTTTCTTCGAAGGAGGTTAGTGACTGTTAGTTTAAATATCAAACACACAAATAAGACAATCACACAACACAAGATTTATCCTGGTTCGGACCTCCTCTCCTTAGGAGTCCTACGTCCAGTCCCTGAGGAACAACTCAGGATTTCACTAACTAGGATACAGTCCCCCTAAGGACACTACAACACCCAGCTCGGCTGGTCTTCCTTCACACCCGAAGGGAACAACAACACCCGGATGCCCACCAGGTCTTTCTTCACAACCGAAGGGAAACAACAACACCTGGATACCCTACCAGGTCTTCCTTCACAACCGAAGGGAAACAACGACTCAAAGAGAATTGAATGAAATTCAAGCCCCTAGATCAAGCTTTTAACAAGCAAGGATCTGAAGCAACTAGCACTGAGAGCAAAGAATCTAAGCTAAGCACACTCTCAGAACTACACAAGCTCTCTCAAGAATTTCACTATAGTTAGGAGAGCAAAGAGCGAAAGCTAGGTGGAATGAAGTTCTTGGCTCTCGACTTCTTGCGGAAGAATTTGAATGCTTGAATACCAGATCGTGTCTTCTCTTTTTCGTTGGTTTGAATTTATATCTCTATTTGAAATAGTCCCGTTGAAGTATCCGTTGTCTCTCCTTGAGTAGTCGTTAGACTGAATGACACCTGGAGTCTGGAAGCTTCCAGTCAACAGTCTTTTGATCACTTGAGCACGCAAAGAGATGAGATCTTCAGAGATATCCTTTGGCTTCTATTTTGCTTAACGTTGAAACAAGGAGCTAGAGCAGGGTCTGCACAATGTCAATCTCAATAGCAGACAGCTAAGCTGTCTCTGATGTCAGTCAACGTTAGTAGCAATAGACATGAAAATAGTAATGCCAAAAGGCTAAGTCTAAAAGACGTTATCAGAGTAAGCATGATAAGGATGATACCATCTACATGCATGCAGAGATGCGTTCAGATCTCATAAATGCAGGAGCGTCAGAGAGATATCTACGGGACTTTGACCAGTCAACACTTTTAATATGAATAAGATATCAAGTCAATATGAAATCGATGGCTATATGACTTATGAAATCGTTATGAATAAGTCAGGTTGACCAGTCGTTATGAGACATAACAAATCGTTGTGTTTAATGAAAAATCGTTGTGAAATACTTGATAAATCGTTATACGAAGCAAATCATTGTGTCTACTGAAGAAATCGTTGTGAAACACTTAACAAATCGTTATAGAAAGCAAATCGTTGTGTTCACTGAAGAAATCGTTGTGAAACACTTGATAAATCGTTATACGAAGCAAATCGTTGTGTCTACTGAAGAAATCGTTGTGAAACACTTAACAAATCGTTACAGAAAGCAAATCGTTGTGTTCACTGAAGAAATTTTGAAACACTTGATAAATCGTTATACGAAGCAAATCATTGTGTCTACTGAAGAAATCGTTGTGAAACCACTTAAAAATCGTTACAGAAAGTAAATCGTTGTGTTCACTAAAGAAATCGTTGTGAACACTTAACAAATCGTTACGGCGAGCAAGTCGTTGCGAGTTCTAAGAAATCGATACGGTGACTTATAGAATCGTTACAGGCAAGTCGTTACGAGTTCTAAAGAAATCAATACGGTACTTATAGAATTGTTATGACATGCAAGTCGTTACGAGTTCTAAAGAAATCGTTGCGATGACTTATAGAATCGTTATGATAGGCAAGTCGTTACGAGTTCTAAAGAAATCGTACGGTGACTATATAATCGTTATGATAGGCAAGTCGTTACGAGTTCTAAAGATCGTTGCGATGACTTATAGAATCGTTACAGCATCGACTTATTTGAAACAACATGACTTTTCAGTCTTATAAGCAAATCGTTATGATGTTCAACAGAAATCGATATGGACTTAGAAATAGATTAAAGCTTCAGAGAAGTAATGCATACCTTTATTTGCTTGTTTGACCTTGTATTTTTCCTGTACTTAAGACTCATGAAACATTCATTAGATATAATTGATAAACTCTTGTTTGGTTTTGTTAATCATCAAAAAATATATATGTAATTAATTAAAATTGCATGGGGACAGACTGATCATCAATCTCTCCCTTTTTGGTGATGACAAAACTAAACAATAAGCATGGATGAAAAAATATCTGAATTCAATCTGAAGATATGACATGCTAATTTTCTTCCTTAAAATTATTGAATTAGTTTTCAGACTATCTAAGTTTCCCCAAAAATTTAGAAGTATTTCAGACATGCGAAGTTCAAAGTTTCTCCCCTTTTTGTCATTGAGCAAAAGACAATCTGAGACAAGAAAGAGAGAGAAAGAAAGTAGGGTACACAAAGAAGATGTCATTAACTTTGCGGAGGTACAGGTAAATAGAAGGCAGGAGACAAAAGAGAGGCAAAATGGGAGATGGTTTCCCATGCCGTGCTCCTGCTCTTCAAAATGAGTTTAAAAACTCCAAAAGACAAAGAGTAGGATGGCCATGGTGGAAGCCATCTGTTGAGATGACGATCTAGGTGCTGATAGAGAAGATCAGCACATGCATTCTTGTCCATGGTCATCTGAGGAAAAACGACGAGTCCCAAAGCTGGCACAGGTCAAAGATGATGGATCTACAGAGGATTCCATGACAAGGAAATGGATTTGAGGAAGGGCTATCTCTTACTTGGAGGGTAGCAAATCTACCTGAACATTTGAAGTTGAGAGATATCCGGAGTTAGAGCTGAAATGGCCTTTCTGAATTGGCTGAGCTGAACCTCTGGAAGTCTATGAACATATCTGTAGTTGTTGAATAGCATGAAATGCCTGATCATTTTGATTTCCTTTTGAATGTAGGGTGCCCAAAGTTCCCTATGATATATCCTGAACCACTCTGATAAGGTCAGGGAGTGGTCCTTGGAGGGAATCTAGTAGATTTGGCAAGAACAAATTTCTTGAAGAGATCCTTGTGACCTTTGCCCCACTGGTCTTCTGATTTGGAGTGGGCAAGAGAGAAAATTTTGGATTTTTTGGATTTTGTAAGAGAGAAGGGTAGGGAGAAGAATGTGTGCAAATGATCTGTGAGATCAAGAAAGGGAAGGTTAATGATAGTTGCAAAAACAACTTTGAGAGGATTCTCTGTACAGTGAGTGATGTTTGTTGTCCACTGTGAGAGAAAACCACAAAGGTGGGTATTTGGGTTCAGAGGAAATGGAGGAAGTAGAAGTAAGTTTCCTCTTCTTGGGGGCAGGACTAGAAGGGTCTGCCTTATGAACATGTTCACCAACCTTCAACACAGATCTGAGGATCCCTTCCTCAACTCATCCTTTATTTGTTCCATAAAGGGAGAGTTAAGTTGGGCTCTTCAGGTATGATAGTGATGAAAGAGGGTGGAGGAGTAGGATGAAGAAAAGAGTGGGAAGTAGTTGGGAGGTCATCAACTGGTCCAAGGGAAGGACCAGAGGAGGAGGAGGCTCCAGCTGAGGATACTGGAGGGGCCTCAAGGATAGGAGAAGGAGATGAAGTGGAATGAGGAGGAGGAAATGGAGTGGAGAGAGGAAAGTGGTCTAGATTGAGGCTTCTTGAATGTTTGTGGAGCAGGAGGAGCTGTAGGAGCTGAGGGTGGAGTTGGAGGAATAGGTGTGTGAGAGGGAGAAGAGGGAGCTGGGGGCTTGGGGGCCAAGGACTCTTCTGCCTCTTTCTGCACAGACTCACTCTCCAATGGCCCTGATGGCCCTGACCCTTGCTCAGATGCCCTGGAGGCCCTTCAACCTGATCAGCTGGCCCTATTGCCCTGCCTCTTTGGTGTTGCTGCTGCTTCTGGTGCTGGCCCTGATGGCCCAAACACATTTTCTCCAGGCTCCTGAGCTGCTGGAGGAGGAGGAGCTTGAACTCCAACTGCCTTAATAATATCCGAGAGCATGCCTTTCATGCTACTCATCTCCTTATTAAACCATGTCATAGCATTTCTGATTTGAGCAAACTCTTTGTTGGCTGAAGCTTGGCTCAGAAATATAGAATTTACATCTGACTGGAGAGAACATAATAGCTCACCTTGCACATTCAGCCTTTCAATCACTGGCTTCAAATTTATAACAATTTTCTGTTTGACCTGCCTCTCAAAAGGTGTATCAGCCAGGAGAGGAACTTCAGAGGCAACTTCTTTTCCATTCTTCTTGCCTTCTTTTGCTGGAGGAGGTTGATCATCATCTGAGCTCGAAGAACTTGCAGTCTCCCTTTCTGTCATCCAAATTTGGAGAATCTCTATGCCTTCCTCCTGACCATCAACATCTAGAGTTGCTTCTACTGAACCTTCTTTTGATAGCTCCCCCTCAATAGGAGCATCTTCTTCATTTGATACTTGCTCCATTGAATGGGAGCATCCACCATCACATAGTCACCCTGAGCAGCTGGGTGCTCTAGCTCTACTGGAACATCTTCCATTGGTACATCAATGTGGCCTGATGCCGCAGCCTCTTCAGCAACTCTGCCACTAGTTTCTGGAGCACTAGTGGTGGAAGGAATCAAATCAATAATTCTGAGAGAATAGATGCAACGACAGTTGAGGGTAGTGGGTCCTCAACTGAATAATATCCTCTGGGAGAATACTCAATTCTCCTCTCTGTAAAATTTAGAGCTAATTCTTCTGGAAATTCTGAAGCTGCTACTCATACTCTTTCTTCTTCTACTGCAATTTCAAGCTGAACTTCTGCTATAGAGGGGCCTGATGATTCTGCTGCTCCAACTGCTGGAACTGAAACTGACTCCACTGGCAATTCTGGAATCATAGCCGATGATCCCATTTCCTGATGAACAACTGAGGCGTCGTCAATGATGGCTTCGCCTTCATCAACTGAAGCCTTGGACCAGACACCATTTTCCACAGAGAAGCCACTCTTCTTCAGGTTCCTGGACCTGATTGCTTGGCCCATTTTCTCTACAACTGCCCCAGAAAGATCAACACCGAAGTGTTTGAAGATCTTGGTAAGTAGGTGGGCATAGGGCAGGGACACATTTAACTTGCTCTTGGTGTCCCAAATCTGATCTCTGGCAAATTCATTCTTTCCATCATTACTGCGGCCATATTTATCTCCTTATTTTGAATGGCCCAGTACATCATGTCAGAGTCGGCCTTTGTGCAAGATGAAAATGTTGCACCTCTGGGAACTAAGATTTACATACAATAAAATGAAGGAGGCGGTTGAAAGCAGTTAGTTGATTATATCAAGCTTGCCATCCCTAGCTTGAAGCCCGACCCTACAATTCCCAAACCTTTCACTTGGGCGTCCACAGTGTGAACCCCACTAAAACTGGAAGTCTTCACATCAAACAACATCTTCAGCAACTCAGGGTCTATTCTAATCAGGGTTCCCTTTACTGAAGAAACTAGGGAACCATCTTCCTTTGTTCTCAAACAAACGAAGAATGCTTTTACCAGGTCCGGATAACTAACCTCGGAAAAGGTGGTAACTCCGTCCACTGCATCTGATTGATCAATTCTACCACGCTGCTCATTCCATTTTTCTCAGATTAACAACATCGACTTCTTTATTGCCACAGAGCTTCGTCTTCACAAAGGTAAACCTCTCCTGCTGCTCAGGAGTGAGAAACTTGGCGCTGTAGCCACCCAAACTGCCGGCGATGACTGGTGCGGCCATGGATTCAGGTGAGAAGTCTCTGGAGGGTTGAAACGGAAGGAGAAGAGAAGGAATCCTCAAGAAATTTTGCGGGAAGGAGGAGGAAGGTTCAAATTTGCAGAGGGTGTGGTATGAGTTGTTAGGGCATTGGCTCATACGACAGGATGAAAAGGGGAAAAGGTAGACGATGAGATACGAATCGTTCTGTCATTGATTTTATGAATAAATAAATGCACTGGGGAAAGTGAGGCGCCAAAAGGCGGCAGAAGAAGACAAAAGAGTTTGACTATTCAACCGACTTCAATGAGAGAGCGGTTACAAAGGATAATTTGAATTTCTTTTGCTTAAAGCCATGGAGGGAAAAACTGCTTAATTCTGAAATTAATGTGCCAATTTTAAACAGAACCTTTTTCACAAATTGCACATGCCTAATTCCCTTCTAAGAGATGTGAATCTCTCCTCGGGTAAGGCTTTTGTGAAAATGTCTGCTAACTGACCATTTATATCAATAAAAGATATTTCAATATTACCATTTGCTACATGATCACGAATAAAATGATATCTAACCTCAATATGCTTGGTCCTTGAATGTTGAACTGGATTCTTGGTAGATTAATGGCACTGGTGTTGTCATACAATAGTGGGATCGATTTGATATTTAATCCAAAATCTTCAAGTTGTTGCTTTATTCATAAGAGTTGTGTACAGCAACTTCCAGCAACTACGTATTCAGCTTCAACTGTAGATAGTGTCACTGAATTTGTTTCTTTGAAGACCAAGATATCAAACATCCTACAAGAAATTGACAACAACCACTGGTGCTTTTTCTATCTAATTTGCATCCAGCATAGTCAGCATCAGAATACCCACTAAGTTATTTCACACAACATTTTGGATACCACAGACCTAAGTCATGAGTTCTTGCTAAATATCTAAATATTCTTTTCACAGAAATTAATGTGATTCTCTAGGATCTGCTTGATACCTAGCACACATGCATACACTAAATAAAATATCAGGTCTACTAGCTGTTAAATAAAGAAGTGAACCTATCATATCTCTGTAGATCTTTTGATCTACTTTCTTACCATCTTTATCACTATCCATTCTTGTTGATGTACTCATTGGTGTTGACAGTGATTTGGTATTATCGAATCTAAATTTCTTCAAGAGTTCTTTTGTGTACTTTGCTTGACAGATGTGAGTTCCTTCCTTTCCTTGTTTGATTTGTAGTCCAAGGAAATAATTGAGTTCTCCCATCATGCTCATTTCAAATTCTCCCTGCATCAACTTTTCAAAGTACTTGCAAAGGGATTCATCAGTAGACCCAAAAATAATATATCTACATAAATTTGGACTAGTAGAATGTGTTTGACCTTGACTTTATGAAAATAGTACTATCTACTTGACCTCTACTAAAACCATGGTTTAAAAGAAAAGAACTAAGCCTTTCATACCAGGCTCTAGGTGCTTGCTTAAACCATATAATGCCTGTGAAGTTTGAAAACATGATTAGGAAATTCTGTGTCATCAAAACCCGGGGGTTGTTCCACATAAACTTCCTCTTTTATAAAACCATTTAAAAATGTGGATTTAACATCCATTTGAAATAATGTTAAATTCAAGGCTGATGCATATGCAAGTAATATTCTAATAGCCTCAAGTCTAGCTACAAGTGCATAGGTTTCATCGAAATCTATGCCTTCCTCTTGAGAATAGCCTTGAGCTACCAATCTGGCCTTGTCTTAAGATAACACCAGTTTCATCCAGTTTATTTCTGAACACCCATTGGTGCCAATGACTGGACGATCTGATGGTCTAGGAACAAGTAACATACTTGGTTTCTCTTGAATTGATTTAGTTACTTGCATGGCTATTATCCAAGATTCATCAGTAAAAGCTTCATGGACTATCCTAGGCTCTATTTGAGAAACAAAAGCTAGGTAATCACAGGGAATAACATACCTCTTGTTCTTACCCCTACGGATGGATCACTAATAATATTCTCAAGTGGGTGATCTTTCTTGGTCTCCATTCCTTGGAGATTTTCATGAGTAATTTCTTCTTGTTGCAAGTCTTCCAGAGGTGGATCATCTTGTCCTCAATTGATGATTCTTTAGTTCTTGGATAGCTTATCTGCATCATCATTATCACTATCTTCTTCCTTTCTCAAGGAAGGGTTGTTTCATCAAAGATAATGTGTACAGACTGTTCAATTAATAAGTACGTTATTAAATACTCTAGCCTTTGGGTTTAGAGGTGTACCTCATGAAGATGCCTTCATCTGATTTGGCATCCAACTTACCAATGTCTCTTTTTCCATTGTTGTGGATGAAGCAAGGATATCCAAAATGTCCTGAAGTGGCTGATCTTTGGTTTTCTTTCCTTTGAACAGTTCATATGCAGTCTTCTTTAGGATGGCCTGATCATAACTCTGTTGATAATGTAGCTTGCTGTGTTGATTGCCTCGGCCCAAAAAATACCTTTGCAGATCATTTGATAGCATAGTTCTGCCATATCCAAAGGGTATTCTCTTCTCTCAGCAATTCCATTTTGCTGTGGTGTCCTGGTGCTGAGAAATTATGCTCAATTCCCTGATCTCACAGAACTTAGCAAACTTTTAATTGAATTCACACCATGATCTGATCAGATAGAAACAATGCTGAAACTTTGATTCTTCGAAACTTTCTTGCTGAAACTGACAAAGTTTTCAAATGTGTCATCCTTATGCTCTAGGAATGACACCCATGTGAATCTTGAGTAATCATCAACTATGGACAAATCCAAAGTTCTTTCCTCCAAGACTAGTAGTCCTCATTGGCCCAATAGATCCATGTGAAGGAGTTCTAAGGGTTTTGAGGTGGTCACCACTGTCTTTGACTTGAAGGAGTCTTGGTGTGCTTTCCCTTAGCACAAGGTCTACAGACACCATCCATTTTTGCACTGACCTTAGGTAGACCTTCCACAAGATTCTTCTTCAGCAATTTTCTCATGCCATCTATGCTGCAATGACCTAGTCGTCTGTGCCATAATTCAGTAGATTTATCCTTATTTGCTGCCAGACAGACGTTTTGTTCCTTCAGTTCCTCAAGATAGAGCACATACAAATTCTTTTCTCTATTAGCTTCAAAGATGACTGCTCCATCCTTCAGTATGCTGCACTTTGACTCTTGAAACTTGATCTGATGGCCTCTGTCACACAGTGGCTGATGCTAATGAGATTGTGCTTCAATCCCTTGACTAATAACACATCTTCTATGACTGTTTTTCCTTTGTTATTCACAGAGCCACTGCCTATCACTGTTCCTTTCCATTATCTCCATAAGTGACTGTTCCTTCTTCAGCTTGGAGATGAGAGAATAACTTTTGGTTTCCTGACATGTCTTGAGCACCCACTATCCAAATACCATTTGGATGCTCGAGAGATGTCCTGAAATAAAAACATCAGTTTTAGGTACCCAAATTGGCTTATTGGTGGTGAATTTCAGAAGTTGGGTGCTATATCTTGTGTCTTGTTGGGCATGTCGTTATGATATGTCCTAACTTGTTGCAGTGACTACAGTAGGATAATTTAGTTACTTTTTCTATATATTTGAAATTAGCTTTGTATGCTATATCTTGTTCAGGTACAAATTTTGGTGTTGGATATGTTTTAGGATAAACTATGGTTTCTTCTTATTATCTGGGGGTGTATATCCTAATCCATTTTTCTTCTTACCTGATCTTCTAGCACTTTTTAATATGAGGGAGTTTTTACCATTGGTGATTTTTTAATGTGCTAGATAACTGTATATTTTCTTCTGTTAGTGTTTGATTTCAGTTTTCAGTTCATCTAAACTTACTTGTTTCTCTAATTTAGTTATCTGTTCATTCTTAGCTTTTAGGTCTTCACATAACAGTTCATTTCTTCTTTTAAGTTCAGTTATTTGACTTCTAATTGTTCATTTTCTAATTTTAGATCTGAGTTTGTATTTTCTATACAGACTATGTTTTTCTTGCTTACTTTTAATAATTTGGTTACTTCTTTATATTTTTCATATAGTTCATTGAAAGCCTCTTCTAAACTATCGGAATCTGAACCATTGTATGAATCAAAAGAAGAGTCAGAGGTTACCTTTTCTTCAGTATTAGCCATGAAGGCCAAGTTGGCTTCTTCTTCATCACTGCAAGAGCTTGACTCACTGTCTGAGTCTTTACTGTTTTCCCATGCTGCTGCCATCGCCTTCTTTTTGTACTTTCTGAACTTCTTGGAGCTGTCCTTCCTGAACTCCGGCTTCTTGAATTTTGGACACTCAGCTTTAATGTGTCCTGGCTTCTTACATTCATAGCAGATGTTTCTCCTTTCTTCATTTCTTTTCCATCTGGCTTCTTGAAGTCCTTATTCCTTTTGAAGTGCCTTCTACCAGATTGGAATTTCTTCTTCTTAGCCAAAATTCGCTGCAATTTTCTAGATAGCATTGCTTCCTCATTCTCGCTGTCTGCATCACTTTCACTCTCAGCTGAACTTGCTTCTGGTGAATCTTCTTCAGCTTTTAAGGCGTTGGAGTGCTTCTTTCTGCTAGAGGACTCTCCTAGCCTTTCATGTTGATCTCATGGGCCATGAGGGACCCAATGAGCTTTTCTACTGACATTCTCTTCAGGTCATTAGCTTCTTCTATTGCTGTGACCTTTGGGGTCCATGAGGACTGTAAGGATCTAAGTATTTTCCTCCCATGTCTCCAATCTCATAGGTTTTCCCCAGACTAGCTAGTCCATTTGTGATGTCAGTGAACCGACTGAACATTTGAGTTATGGATTCACCTGATTGCATCTGAAATCTCTCATACTGAGTGACAAGAATGTCGATTCTTGTCTCCTTTACCTTGTCTGTGCCTTTATATGTGATCCTGAGCTTTTCCCACATTTCCATTGAGATTTGCAGGCTGAAACTCTGTTGAATTCCTTCTTACTTAGAGCACAACATAAGATGCTCTTTGCTTTGCAATTCAAGGAGATCTTCTTTCTGTCATCATCTGTCCATTGAGCTTTCTCATTTGTGACTACCAGATCACCTTCTTCCACTATGGACCAAATTTGATAGTCGTGGCCTTGTAGAAAGTATTCCATTCTGGTCTTCCAGTAAGGATAATCTTCACCATCGAAGAGAGGGGGTCGGTTGACAGACTGACCTTCAAAGTTACCTTGGGCTGCCATAGATCTTTACTCTTCAGATCGTTGGATCCTTTTTCTTTGTCGACGAGACTTGCTCTAATACCAGTTGTTGCCCAGTTGACAAGCCCAGAGGGGGGGTGAATGGGTCTTTTAAAAATAATCTACAAGATACCTGTAACAAACAATATTCACGTAAACTTCTTCGAAGGAGGTTAGTGACTGTTAGTTTAAATATCAAACACACAAAGAAGACAATCACACAACACAAGAATTTATCCTGGTTCGGACCTCCTCTCCTTAGGAGTCCTACGTCCAGTCCTTGAAGAACAACTCAGGATTTCACTAACTAGGATACAGTCCCCCTAAGGACACTACAACACCCAGCTCGGCTGGTCTTCCTTCATACCCGAAGAGAACAACAACACCCTGGATGCCCCACCAAGTCTTCCTTTACAACCGAAGGGAAACAGCAACACCCTGGATACCCTACCAGGTCTTCCTTCACAACCGAAGGGAAACAACGACTCAAAGAGAATTGAATGAAATTCAAGCCCCTAGATCAAGCTTTTAACAAGCAAGGATCTGAAGTAACTAGTACTGAGAGCAAAGAATCTAAGCTAAGTACACTCTCAGAACTACACAAGCTCTCTCAAGATTTTCACTACAGTCAGGAGAGCAAAGAGCGAAAGCTAGGTGGAATGAAGTTCTGGCTCTCGACTTCTTGTGGAAGAATTGAATGCTTGAATACCAGATCATGTCTTCTCTTTTTTTCGTTGGTTTGAATTTATATCTTCTATTTGAAATAGTCCCATTGAAGTATCCGTTGTCTCTCTCTTAAGTAGTTGTTAGACTGAATGACACTTGGAGTCTTGGAAGCTTCCAGTCAACAGTCTTTTGATCACTTGAGCACGCAAAGAGATGATCTTCAGAGATCCTTTGGCTTCTATTTTGCTTAACGTTGAAACAAGGAGCTAGAGCAGAGGTCTGCACAAATGTCAATCTCAAATAGTAACAGCTAAGCTGTCTCTGATGTCAGTCAACGTTAGTAGCAATAGACATGAAAATAGTAATGCCAAAAGGCTAAGTCTAAAAGACGTTATCAGAGTAAGCTGATAAAGGATGATACCGTCTGCATGCATGCAGAGATGTGTTCAGATCTCATAAATGCAGGTGCGTCAGAGAGATATCTACGTGGACTTTGACTAGTCAACGCTTTTAATATGAATAAGATATCAAGTCAATATGAAATCGATGGCTATATGACTTATGAAATCGTTATGAATAAGTCGTTATGAGACATAACAAATCATTGTGTTTAATGAAGAAATCGTTGTGAAATACTTGATAAATCGTTATACGAAGCAAATCGTTGTGTCTACTGAAGAAATCGTTGTGAAACACTTAACAAATCGTTACAGAAAGCAAATCGTTGTGTTCACTGAAGAAATCGTTGTGAAACACTTGATAAATCGTTATACGAAGCAACGTTGTGTCTACTGAAGAAATCATTGTGAAACACTTAACAAATCGTTACAGAAAGTAAATCATTGTGTTCACTGAAGAAATCGTTGTGAAACACTTGAAAATCGTTATACGAAGCAAATCGTTGTGTCTACTGAAGAAATCGTTGTGAAACACTTAACAAATCGTTACAGAAAGCAAATCGTTGTGTTCACTGAAGAAATGTTGTGAACACTTAACAAATCGTTACAGCGAGCAAGTCGTTGTGATTCTAAAGAAATCGATACGTGACTTATAGAATCGTTATGACAGACAAGTCGTTACGAGTTCTAAAGAAATCGATACGGTGACTTATAGAATCGTTATGACAGGCAAGTCGTTACGAGTTCTAAAGAAATCGTTGCGATGACTTATAGAATCGTATATGACAGGCAAGTCGTTACGAGAGTTCTAAAGAAATCGATACGGTGACTTATAGAATCGTTATGACAGACAAGTCGTACGAGTTCTAAAAAATCGTTGCCGATGATTTATAGAATCGTTACAGCATCGACTTGTTTAAAACAACATGACTTTTCAGTCTTATAAGCAAATCGTTATGATGTTCAACATAAATCGATATGGACTTAGAAATAGATTAAAGTTTCAGAGAAGTAATGCATACCTTTATTTGCTTGTTTGACCTTGGTATTTTCCTGTACTTAAGACTTATGAAAATTCATTAGATATAATTGATAACTCTTGTTTGGTTTTGTTAATCATCAAAAATATATATGTATTAATTAAAATTGCATGGGAAGATTGATCATCAGAGGCTCACTCCAACACCTACCCAGGGGATCAATAGACTAAGCTAGAGACTCCATAGTGGCTTGTACATAATTAGAGTTTTGGCATTATTGATGCACCCACCTAGAATCAATTGACTGAGGTTCAATCCCCAGGCAACAAAGTCGGAGCCTTGTCCCCAGAGACTATGAGCACATTAAAAATGTTTTGAAGCCCTAGTTGTATAAACCATTAGCACGTGATAAAGACAAATTTCTCCACCAGTCTTTAATCTTTAAGCGGCAAGGGAGAAGTTTAAGAACCCTTTGGAAGGGAAGACTTTACAGAAGTACACTCTCAAGTTGCACATGGAGTTTAGGACAACAAATAGATTGCAGAAAGATCAATAGTAGGGGTGATCTAAAATTTGTTGCAACATAAGAAGCTAGCGATAACATGAGAATTAGAAGATGGAAGCCTACCGCAAGGTGAGGCAGTCAGAGGGGTTAAGATGGAATGGTAATTACTGGGAACAGTGACGTCAAAGGTGAGAGGAATCTGATAGACCTTACGCAAGCCTTCTATGACATGGTATGATGTTAATGGTGATTGGTGAGGCAATTGACAAGGGAGTGCTCAAAATCGTCGATGAGGTGTGTGAGCTCTAACTCATTATCCTACTCTCCCTTGCCATCTAAATGATCGACAAGAGAAGGAGCCTTACCCTAGATAAAGATACCTAACTGACAGAAGGGTGCAAGGAAGGAAAGTTGACCCTAGCGAGACAGGAGAAATGGTGATGCTCATTTTTCACCTCTTTCGTTCCAATTTAAGGGGATGCAAGGGGAAAGGTTAGAGCATCCACTCCCTTGATTTTGTCTCTTCAAATCCCTATGTCGTCATAATTCATGGGGAGGCAATCATTCATGAATCCATGCACCACCTCGACCTCTTTACCTTTTGTTGATATGACAATCTGCGTTAGATGGTCATCATTACCATTGGTCGACCATGGGGTCATTCACTTGACTGCACTAGGTAGGCCCTGATGCACCAACAATCGGCATTCTACTTAGAGACGAGAATCCCTAGGTGTTGTCTATCCTCTCCTCATTCCTCTCGAACAAGAAATATTCATGCTTGTGAATGGAGGGGGAGTGAGGGGGGGGGGGGTAAGTGGCCATAGCCTCACTTCAAGCCCATTAAGACCCTCATTGGATCATGTGGAGTAGTTGAGACATTTCCTAGCTAGATCCATCGACTATTTAAGCAATTTACTAACCCTAAGATTGATCAGTCCTTAGAACTTGTTGACTATGATGATGTCTTGGAACCCCTGAAGATAGTGGCGTCGGCAAGGACATCCTACATCCCCCCCACCCCCCAGACTGGTCCACCCATGCAAGGGCTTTCAATAGCTCATGGAGCCACATTGCTTGGGGAGTGGAATAGATCATGTAGATCGACAAAAACCCTAACTGATGTCTATAAAAAGATCTATCGAGATGGAGCGCGGTATATACATCTTCTAACACATACACATGCACCCTGGAACACTCCGTAGCCCACTGGCCTTTTCTCTGCTCATGTTCTTCCATCAGCTCTTGACTTTCAACGAGAAGTTTTTCCCTGGACAAGATCTAGCTAGGGCCCCCTGATTACTTGTGTACATAGGTCTTCTGCTCCGTTCCCCCTTTAACAAATCTCAAGAGTGCGACCATTAGACTATCTAACTTACAGACCAGTTTCTAACCTCTACATGATCTATGAATACTGTTGAGATTTCATGATAGGCTGTAACCATTCGACGGAGTTTCAATACGTGAGCCTCGCGTCACCATCTTCATACATAGAACCCGGTGGCTATTATGGTCATAGTCGAGACTTTTTTTTTTCCTGAGTGTGTAACGAAGAATTTAACAAACAACAGAGTCCAAGTGTAGCATAATATATATGTTGCAGATATGTTAGTTGGAGACAATAAATTAACACGGAGAACTTCGTTCTAGGCAGAAATGATCACTGCTATCATGTGTGAACTACGCCCACGTATGAACTAAGCAATTATACAGAAGTAGAACCAATGTTGCGTATTATAGTATGTACTTTGGAAGGCACCAAAGTGCCAAGTGTCACAGTTCTGTAGGTGATTCAAGTTGTCAACATCATTTTTTATACTATATACGGAAATCTAATATACAACACTACCGCGCTTGCTGTGTGGTATATATATATTCTTGACCAGGTGATTAATAGTCTTGTTTAAGATTTGAGACTGTCAAAATATACATGCATTTATATTAGCTATAAAATTGTCTTTAGCTGATCCATTAACACGCGCGACGTCTAATAACTCTGTCATAAGGAGAACGAAAGATGCGTTCATCACATACATACACGTCCTAGTGATCAAAATTGATGAGTGACACGTGATAGAGAAGTTGAAAAAACTAAGCATTATATATTTAATATTACAAAGGCGGGCGAAGATTGTAGCCAACATCAAATATATAATGTAACAGCTCAGGTTCCCCTTAGCTGCAGGAAGCTGATACTCGCTAGGACACTTTATGATGTACCATAATCAAAACTCTTCAATAAACTTAATTAGACAAGCTGCAGGATAAAATTAAGAAATTAAGTAAGCGTCGTATATCTATCCCTTTGCCTTCACTTCATCCTCAAATTGTTTGCTTTTCTTGTTCTCTGCTGCTCGTTCTTCAACTGAAAATTTCAGTGGCAAATTAATTACGATGATTTCTAATAATCTCAACAAAAAAAATAGTCGTAGGAATATCTAGTTTAATATACCTCTTTTTGGGTCCTTGGAACCATGAGCAATATAGAGCCTTTTCACGGAGTTGATGAACATTCTGCAATATATTATACCAAAACTTGCTTAGTTGACAACTATGTAATTAAGAATATGAATGCGTGGTTTCATAAGATAAAATAAGAAACATTAACAACAATTAAAGCTATGGACGACATACTCCCATGGCACATCTCCCACAAGCAACCGGTCACCTTCATTGTCTTCATAAAGAAGAATGTAATTGGTAGGTATCGGTTCATCTTGTGCATCTGAGTTCGAGTTGTTTGAGTGACCAACTAAGTATGAATCGAAATAGGGGGCACAGTCAGTGGATCATAATTAGGGATATGTGAAGTAAAAGAGCTAGCTGATAAAAACAGAGTAAGAAAACACAAAGGCACTTAGTCACATGTAAAATAATGATCGATGACAAATGAATTAGGGTTACTCTAGCTTAATGCAAATATAATGGGGATTTCATGCATCCTGTCCAAATAACAACAATAATAGCGATGAGATTTGGATTTAATATATATGTATATTTATATTATTCGCATACTTATCAAACAAAAGTTAGAAGAAAAAAAAGGTGCATGATGAGTAAACTTCCATTATCCAAATGAATGGTTACAAGATGGTATTCAAAGTGGCTTGATCACTACTGTAGTAGAGGGGGGAAATTACAAAAATATGTCAGATGGACTTTTAGCTGTGAATGGGTTAGAATACTTATTTATGGCAATTAAAATCAACTGCGTCAAAATAATATAGCACTAGTTGAATGACAATAAGCTTCAAAATGTTTTGCTCCTTTTTCAGTCAAAAAGTTTGCTATGTATTCACCTCAACAATGAAGGAAAGAGTTTTGGGAGATAACAACATCACTTTGAAAAATAAAAAACTATCCCATCATTAAAGGCTGCAAATTAAGATAATTAAAAGCTATGAAATGCCATTAGGATCTAGATGCCAGAATAATTCCTTTTTTTCATATAAAATCTCACAAACCTGTCAAAAAGTTATGAAACATCTTCTGAAGTGCACAAGAGAGTGACTGATAACTACTGTGAGCCATCAAGTCAATCTTTCTCCCCACGTTATATCCTTCCATGTTCACTTTCACGAACAAATTGGACTTTGTGTGGGGCTTTAATGGTGCCATGTCTTCCTCTGAGGGCTTTGTTTTCTTCAGATCTTTCTTTCACATCCATCTCTGGATTTGGATGCACCAATGGAGCCACCAAAGTTCTTGCGGAATGCACGAACTGGTGGCCACCCAACCACTGTGGTCGGTATAGGAGCTGGCAAAGTTATGGCAGAAATCGGAAATCTGATTAGCGTGTGAAATCGACTAAAATATATATATAAATTGTTCTCACAGTGTAGGAAAATGTTTGATCTAGTGGTGGTTTATATGGTCATGAGATAAAAACGAGGTATAGCATGAAAAGGTAATTGGACAACTATGATTAGAAATCTCCTTCGCAATTAATTCTCTACCCATAACTAATTAATTGTATAATTACATATTCCTTCTAGCTCATTCAAATCAATGTTGTTATCATCTACCCCCCTCAAAGATAAATGAATTGCTGCACATAAATCATGTTATATATATATATTTAATCAACTGACGCAAAAAAGAAATTAGTATTCCTTCATGATCAAATATCTCAAGATCCATAAAACGATGCTCTTCAAATTACCAAATTAAAGCAGAGGGGGATTATTTGACAACCCTAAACTTCTGTTCTAATATTCCTGCTTATATATGAAGAGGGTATATATACAAACAAATCTAAGTTGTAGGGTGCATATTGAGGTAAAAAGCTTGGACAAACAAGTTAATTTATTTATCCAGCCCACTGCTACTACTAATTATAAATTAACTTTGCTATAAACTAAAGTTGAGAGGGACATGGTGTACGTATTCTTATCCGGGAAATTAAAAGGGGGGGGGGGGTACTGGAAGTAGAAGTCCATGGCGAAAGATCAGAGAGCAGCAGCGTAAGCACGTCGACGTAGAGCAAGCAGTGTGGTCGTTTAAAGATGAAACCCTAAGCCCCACAGAGACTGCCATCCTTTCGCTTTCTCCGCACGGCCTGCGCCCTACCGACGAGGTTTCATCATCATCATGCTTTGAGGCCCTTCTTTTGGCATGCATGATGATAAACATTAACGACCCAGGCCATGGTGGCCTCCCACCACTCCTCCACCCAGTCTCAGTACTGCTACTGCTTCCCCTTTTGCTCACTTCTCCCTCCTCGGATGATCCCCCCCATGGCATGGCGGAATGAGCTCCTCCCGGCCCCCTTCTCCCCTGTACGTCTTTCAAACTGATCGGTTGGTAGTGTTCTCTCTCTCTCTCTCTCTCCTCTCTCTCTCTCTCTCTCTCTTTTTCCCTCTTTAGGGTTGGCTTGGATCGGTTTCTCCCTCGGGATTGGTTCTTCTGGAGTGTACAGGAAGTGCACAGTACCATTCATGCAGAAGAAGATGGTATTATACAATTTTTATATGCATTTCTTTGTAGAAAGAAGTGTTCAGGGATCTACCAATACATATGAATGGAGGAAGAGGAGAAGCAGGTGCAGGAGAAAGCTAAGAAGAGGGGTTGTGAAGAGGACGATCGACCAACCTCGGCACTACTGTGTGAGACGTCGCAGTGGGATCGACGTTCCTGCGGTAAGCTAGGTTCGCTGCTCGAGGACAGCCGACTCCTGGCGAGCTGCCAAGCTCCATGGGTCCGCGAAGCTGCCCCCCGTGGTCTCGCAGAACCACCGCTTGGCTCCAAGAGGGCCGCCACAGACCCCCCGAGCTTCTGCTGCTGCGGTACCGGCGCCCCGCCAACGCAGAAGCTACCTGCGCCAGCGCCGGCGAGCGTATGCACGCCTCCACCTTTTGCAGCACTTGGTCCTCCCACAGTACTGGTTATTCCACCACAGCCCACGTCTTCAAACCCTTTCAGGGAGATGCCCAGCCTAAGGTCCAGGTGGTGGCTCTCCTGCAGGCCGGCGGCGGTGACCACCACGTTCCTGTCCACACGCGCTGCTACTTCGCCGCCGCCGCCCTCTTCTTCTTTCCATGGTGCTGTTTCAAGCCGTTGATGAGCTTCCATGGTACTCGTCCTCTACAGCTGGCTTTCCTTCTCTGCAAGCTGGGGGAGACCAGTGGCAAACGAGGTGGAGAGAGCAGTGATCACTGCAGCTAGCACTTGTACACAAGACAAGAGTGGGACGTGGTTGAGTCCTTTTCCTTTTTGGGTGGAGAGCTCTAGAGATATGTGAGAGGCTGCTCAGAGAGGGTTATAGCGTGGCTGGCTAGGCGTCTGAGTCCCCTCTCTTTATCCCTTTAGATATGAACTCTGAAGAAATGTGAGGAATAAAAAAGGAGGGGAGCTTTGTGGGGACTGCACCGTGGACTGTGGCCACTAGAGTGTGGGGTGGGTTTGCGAGTGACAACACAGGCTTTAGCTTTTGCTTTGTGCTCTGCCTGACCCATTCTGCTTATTGTTATTATTCTGTCCCTTCCCCCTTTCTCCCATCCAGTAGATGTGGATGATGGTGCAAGTGCAAACAATGCAATGGCCCTTTCCACCAGTTTCAATTTACCCTCTCCTCCAAAGCAACAGTAGAATCACTCCAAGCTGTTAGTAACATCCTCCTACAGTGCAGCATACACACACACACACACTGGTTTCCTTGTTCTTTCCCTCCAAGAGCATATGATGAGATGTGCAATGGAATGATTGCCTTGTTCATGTAGGGCAGTGACAATAGAAAGAAGAAATCCAAGAGAGAAGTGTTACAATACCTGCAGCATGCATCATTGCTCCCACAATTCAGATAAAGGGCCGGAGAAGCCGGCCACTAAGTTCAGACCCATGAGCCATCCATTGGGGAGGAGAACCATATGGGATGGAGCCCGCAGCTTCCTTTGTAAGAAGATAAAATCTCAGATATAACCAAAGCTTTACAAGATGATCAACTTTACACTTTACGAAGGGGCAACACGAAATAAAAACAAGTAGATATATAGGATATAAAATCTGAACCATGCACGCGGAGGGTGTAAATTATCTGATGGCCAAGTCCGCTGCATCAGCAGAAGAACCTTGTTAGGATTTGCGGCTGCTAGTGGGCATGGTATCTTCTGCTCCCCATCTACTACATATCCGATTACAAATTTTTTTGTGTGTTTATAGAATCTTGGGATCACACTCATGAGAAGGAAGAAGACAAGGAAGCTGTCACAGCTGTCCAGTTCACTCGCACATTCTCTTTCTCCGATTAACTAGAACGTCATGATCAAATAAACCGTCTTTGAGAAAGGCCATTCTCGCTCGTTTTCCAGCCACTGATTATGTTTATCTCTTCCTTCCTTCTGTACTTGGGCACAAAGGATATTGGCGATATTGGTTTTATAGTATATGACTGTAACCATCAAGATGGAACTGCAATAGGGATGTGATCATGACTCCAAAAGAACAAAGTCCAGTTATGATGATGGAGATGATGACATTACATATTGAGCCATCTAACGCCTCATCATACAACAACATGTGCTCCAAAACCCAAATGACATATATAATAGGTATATAAAATTGGTCAGAGTGGATCATACTGCAGGATAATCATGCGTCACTTTGTAAACTCTTTCTTAAGCTTCTAAAGTATCAGCATGTTTCACACCTTCACTTACACGGTACAGGCGCATTATATGCTGCAATCCTGAAGTCCATGATGATTAGTCATAACCCTCTACGGCGTTAAAAGTACTGCAACGTCACCTACCGATCAAATGGTGACTCATGCGATGTTCCAACTTTTAAACAACACCCGATTGTGGAGGTTTTACTTACTCTTAAATAGGCAGACAATCCTACATAACATTCATGTGTTCTAAACTATAGTTTATCCGAGTATTATATTAATGGGCGGCTGGTGGCAATCAAATCCTATGGGTTTCTCTCGATCTATGACAGAATCTGAGCTGTTCATCACACAGAAGCAATGGATATCGTAATTTATTGATGAGCAGATTATGGTAATCGATCGAGCCTGTCACATGAGGAAATGTATACGGAAAGCAACTTCGGATAAAGTTTGATGGATAGATCTTTGCCTGCTTGCAATCGTCACTCGATCGGCTTCCATGGGGATAACCAATTATTGTATCATCTTTACATGTATAGCTTTTGGCTAACCCTCCACGTTCTGCAAACACGCATGCGAACGAAGGAGCCGGTGGAAAGGACAAAGCTCCATTTGATGTCACTTCACCGTATATATATATTCGATGATTAATTCCTTTTTACTGTTATATATCTATTAGATCTTTCCTCAGAGTATGTAACTCGAAATTAATTATCCATCGGGTATCAAAGAGGAATATTGATTAGCCACAACAAGCTTTTCTGATCACACAAGCGAAATGAGATTTCTGCAAGGCCGGCTTCATGTTCCATCCGCTGATATATATCCTGACAAAGAGCATGGGAGATCCATCTAGGACATGAGAGGAAAAGAGGACTCCCACTCAAAAAAAAAAAGAGAGGAAAAGAGGACGGAGTAATTAAGAACAATGGTAGAAGCAGTAACTTATTGGAGCATATCAGCTGGCCATGAGTAGAGAGACTTTTATTTTTTACAAAGAATAACTCACTCACGTACAGTTCACACATATGTATATATATATATATTAATGGAACTGGTTATAACAATAATCATTATATAAGTAACCATTTCGTCCTTTTTTAAATGATGTGTACGTAATTTGCCCAGGCCTTATGAAAAAGAGAAAAATTTATTGCACTTGTGCAAAGTGCACAAATGTAATTCACATGGAACACCAACTTTTATGGTGCCACATGGGTAAAAAACCCATGTGTATGATGTCACATGGGCAAAATACTCATGTGACTTACACTTGTGTACACTTTACACTATCTCCTATAGCTAGTTCAACGTCTTACTAATTTCCAGAAGATTAACTAAGCCCATAAGGTTATATCAAATATGTCGCCAAAACTTGCATGTTTTTGGAGTCTTAATTTGTTTCGGACAGCGATCTTAATTATATTTCTCCAAAATATTTGGCAAAGGAGAAAGTGGGACGGACTTGTTAAGAGTGAACCATGAACAATGAGAGGGATCAGTCTGTGCGTTGGTGTCAGACCCATCGAACTGGAATAGAGAGTCATGAGAGACACGCGGAGACATGAACACTACTCGTGGCATTTCTCTCTCAACTGAAGGTTTAGGGGGTACGTACGTCTCCAAACCATGTTGAATTTGCATGTAGTGCTGAACTATGTTAAAACTGCTTCAATTTTATTGCCTAGTAAGCAATTTGCATTTAATGCTAAAAAGTATTTTTTTAAGGTGATCGAGCATGCATCAAATGGTGAAAGAATAAGCACACCTCAACATAATTGATTTATGGTAACATATAAATACACAATATTCAAAATAAGATATAGAGACAATGGTTATATGCATGCGGATCCTCATACAGATCATGATGCCGTATATTAGATTCAATTCTGTCACTCTCACATAAAGAAATTACATAAGAGTGTACACTTGTCATATAATTTTTTTTTTTTTAGTTATTACATATCGCATAAAGTATCAGCCGATCGATGATCATAAACAACCTTGGAGGCCCTCATGAGCTCGTCCAATTTTCCACGGTTAACAGACAGAGGTGAGAGGACTAATTATATATAGCTGCAGCTCAGGATTCCAATCAAAATTTGAGTCTGATGAGGGTGTACATGCAAATGTACGTACGTATGCGGCCGGCCGAAGACCTTAAACATATATGAAAGGAAAACATTGCACCAAATTAATGATGGCATCTTGCTTTAGTTGTCTGCCCATTTCTCTTTGGTACGAGGCCCACTTCACCACTTTGGGAACCAAGTTGTGGAAATGGGAGAAGCCTAACCTCACAAGATGTATATTTTCTCGCCCGAGAACTATGAGCATGTCGTGGTCACACTACTAAAGGGCCAACAACGTGGAATCCCATTGGCTTTCAACAAGGAATCCAAACGTAACTAGTGCCACGCTCGAGTGGCCCCTGTCACCAATGGAGGCAACCCCCACACCAACCACCAAACCAAAGAGATGCCTTGGCTACTGCAAGTCAGCTGTGCAAACCCATAGAACACAAGAAGTGGAGCAAAAAAAAATGGCAAGTATATACATTTGGGTGCATAAGCGTGTAGCTCTGCTATCTTCTTATAAGCAATAATAATTATTGCTGATCACCTAGCTGTGATATAATATTGAAACCCATAAAAAATATGTAGGGCCAAGACACCTCATTAAATTCTGGCCCTCATCTAGTTTATTGATTGTAGAGATTGTGTTATATTGTCTCTTATACCCTTCATAGAGACCGATGATGTTGAGAGCTTGGTAGATCATCTAAAACTTAGAATACGTCCGCTTGATATTGTACAAGAAGTACTATTCTTTGTATATACAAGTATGTGCTAGTGTGTCATGATGAGATAAAGCATTATATAAGAAAAGAATCAGCATCGACCTAGTATATGTACTTCGGACATTTAGTTGGCTTACTTAACCTCCATATAATTAGTATTATATATGAAAAATAGGGAATTACAAACTCTTCTTGCAATAAAAGTGAGGTAGATAATAAGAAAATAATCTTATTGGTTTAGTACAATACTTGTTAGGGGATTTAACTCAATGAGATGGCTTCCTTACAATCCACTTCACACTTTATTGTAAGAAGGATAATCTTTTGGTAAATTTTTCTTATGAAATAATTAGAAATAAGGAGACTATTTCATCAAATCATGTGCTTCATCTATTTACCTTTTAATTTCTTAGTAGAAGTTGCCTTATTTTTATTTGTTCTCTATCCCATATAGATCAATCATAAGGAAGTCACTTAAGACTTACTACTTATTTTAACTCATGAAGTGGACCTCGAAGAAAAATGACATGGTTGTACGATGGGTTCACTTTAGTACCTCACTTTTACTCAGTAACATATTTTAATGTGCAAATAGATCTATGGCCATCTTTGGGATATAAACTTTTTAATGTGCAAATGAATGGCCACGTTCGGCATACATTGACCATGCTTCTGTCATCTTCGAGCTAATTCATGTTGTTTTCTTCATCTTTACTCAATCTAATTATAAGAGAACTACAAAGTTTTAAATATTAATGTGCCTAGGCAGGCACAATTAGGTGCATGCAAGTGAGGGGGTTCACATATATACACCCGGTTGTATCTACAAAAACAGGTCCATTCATAAGTAAGTAGGCAGCTAATTAACAACTAATATCAACTTAATTATAAATATCAGCAGACAGATCATATATGAAATTTTCTGACGGGTGATCAAGCATTTTATCGACCCAGCACAGTGTTCTAATCATCTTATACATGCCATCAGATCCGGGTTGCAGAAAAGTCTTCTAAAGGCAGGAGTGGGCAAATCACCGGACGACATCATGATAGCCAAGGCAGTCCGACAAATCTAGTGCCCTCGAACAATGAACGCCCGCCCCAGGGGCCAGCTGATCAAGAAAACCGCTTTGATTGCAGGCAGAGAGAGCAAGTGTACATGTGTGTGAGTCATCATTTCATATTGTTATCCCGCCATGGAGGAGAGGGCAGAACGATGAAGTTTTCTAATTTTCAAGTGCCCTCCCCTTTATTGAGTGAGTGTCTTCCATTATCATTTCATGGAGTGGATGCGATCGAGCTAGCCTGTTATACTGGTTTTTCTGCGTTCTGTTTGTTAAAAACCTATAGGTTGCGAACGTATAGTGGTCGGCAAGATCATATGAGAAGGCTTTTAATTAACTTCTTCTATATATGCTGTGTCCACGTTTGATCCCTTTAATTTGCTCTGCATGCCGGGGTGTGCAAGTCTTGGTTTTGGATCTTCATCAACTCGTGCATAGCCCCAGCAGGGACAAGCGTACGTGAGTATGGCCACCGCGCGCTTACCCCCTTCATATGATTAAACCTAGAATAGATGGATTTTTCGTGGCTCTTAATATATATGAGCAGGTTGGATGATTAGAGATACTAGTGGGAAAGTAAAACAAGAATATAGTGTGCTTGGAAGTTGAAATTATCCTAAATAATTGGCTATTATGGAAGGCCAAATAATCTTTATATGAAGTCTTCATCCTTCCGTTTATTCTCGATATGAGGCTAAAGTACTTTGGCCACAAATCCTTCACATGAACCATGAGATAGAAAATGGGCGATTTACCTGGCAAAGTTTGTATACGGGAAGATAATTAAGATGTTACATGAACGGGTCAACTAGCAAAGAAAAGTACAAAAAGGATGTCAGGCAAAAAAAGAGAAGGTTACCCACAAATATTGTTCTTGTTTTTATTAATTTATTAAAACTGATGATTGATGATAAGGTTAAGAAAAAGCTAACACACCCTACAAAATTTCCCCATTTTTCCTGAAGCGCGACCTTTTGGTGTGGGGTGGGGCAAAAAGGGGAGCTTAGAGCACCATTCTTTAAGATGACATAGTTACACAGAACATTACATAGAGATGAAACCAAAATACATCAAGAGCTGTAGAAATAAGAATTACATCAAAGCAAACTCCAAAAGGAGAAGATGCAGAACCCAAGTGGCACAACACATAAAGTTAGCAAGGAAGAACATCAAATTAACATCTACAGGAGCTTAAACAACTAGGCAACTCATAAGAATGAAGAGCACTTCTCCAAACCATGAAATAAGATCAAGTTGATTAGAGGAATGCTTGAGGGATGCCTAGAGAGCCGAGATGAAAGTCTGCTTTAGAGGAGATGGGATGCCATACTTTTGAGTAGAAAATAAGAAAATATCTTAGCTGATTACAATTGGTCAAACAAATCATCTATTCTTGGAGCAGATACTTATTCTTAATAGTAACTTTGTTCAACTGGCGATAATCTATACACATTCTGAAACTGTCATCTTTCTTCCTAATAACAACAACACTGGAGCACCCCACGGTGAATGACTGGGCCTAATAAAATCTTTCTCTAACAATTCCTGTAACTGCTTCTTCAATTCTTTCAATTCACCTGGTGTCATTTTATATGGTGCCTTCAAAATCAGCATACTACTCGGCTACAATTTCACCGTAAATCCACCTCTCTGTGCGGAGCTAACCTTGGAAAATTTTCTGAAAACACGTCTGCAAATTCTTTGACCACTGGAACCATCTCCACAGATTTATCTGACCCAATTAGACTTATCGAAGCTAAATATGCTACACATCTCGCATTAATTAACCTTCTAACTCTAAGTGCCGAAATAATATATTTGGGGATGTAAAACGGCATATCTTGAAATTCAAGTACTATTCCACTGGGATGGCAAAATCTGACTCTCTTCTTCCTACAATCTACTATTTTCCATAGGCCTCTAACCAATCCATTCCCAAAATCATATCATACTCTTTCAACTGCAATGCATACAATCTGACCGTCAACTGATTTTCCTGAATCACTATTGGAACTTCATCTAAATAACTAGAGGTAAACATATAGCCACCTAATGGGACTTCCACAATAAACTCACATTGCTTCTCTTGTAAAGGCTGAACCATATTATCCATAAAATCTTCAGAAATAAAAGAATGTGATGCACATGGATCTATCAACACTCTTGCAGAAAATTCAAAGATAGATAAACATATAGCCACCTAATGGGACTTCCACAATCAACTCACATTGCTTCTCTTGTAAAGAATGAACCATACTATCTATAAAATCTTTAGAAATAAAAGAATGCGATGCACATGGATCTATCAACACTCTTGCATAAAATTCAAAGATAGATAATATACCTTCAATTAAATTAGAAGCCTCTGTCTGCGCTCTGGTGATGGTCATAACTCGTTCTCAACCCCTATGAAAAGGCTGACCTCTACCTCGATCTGTCGATGGCTTCTAGGGTTACATGTTGTTGTTGTGGTGCTACTCTACCATAAATGTACACTCTGGGATAAGGACAATTCCTTATTAAATGTCCTAGCTGACAACAATTATAACACCTGTAACCTGGAGGAACCGAGGGCTGTCTAGTTGTACTCTGTTGGGACTTCTCTGACTCTGGCCTAAAACCTCGACCTTGCTGGAATGTCTGTTGTCTTCCACCTCCTCGACCTCTGAATATCTTCTTTAACTTGGAACCTCATTTAGTAAACCCTAGTGAAGATGCTTCTGATGGTGCCTTGCACTTACTAACACCTGGCGAATGTTGTGGAAGCCAAAAACTACCTGACTCCTGTCCTGCACAGTCCTCTCCAAAATAGCTGCTCGTTGAGCCGCTTCTTCCACTGTTCTACACGAGGGGAATCACTGCATCCTACAACTCTGATCACAAATCTCGAATAAAGTATTCCACCATCATTGCATTATCTGTAACCACATAAGGTGCATACCTTCTCAACGACATAAACCGCATCTGATACTCCAAAACTCATAAATTCCCTTACTGTAATGTTCTAAACTGCTCCATTTTTGCTTGATGAATCTGAACTGGAAAGAAGTTGTATCATTGAACACTCATAAAAACTCTGACCAAGTAATGGAATCTTCAGTCCTTCCCGCAAATACCAGTCTGCATCTTCAATCTCCATCATTCTTGTGCAAAACCACACAACTGATACGCAGCCAAAATCACTCTATCTGCCTACGGATATCTCATAGTAACAAAAACCCTCTCAATCTCATCCACCCAATGCTCTACTATATCTAGATTCGGATCTCCTGAATAAGTGGGTGGTTGTAACCTCAAAGATCTCTCGACTAACGATGTAGGCTCCTCTGTACTAACTGGACGTGTCGGTACTACTGGGGGTAGGCTGCGCAGCGGGCACAGGCGGGCTGTGCGGCGGGCATGGGCGGACGCTGGTGCAGGCCGAGAGAGAGAGACTGGGAGAGAGAAAGGAGAAAGAGAGGGAGAAAGAAGAAGAGAAAAAAGAGAAGAAGAAGAGGAGGGGTGTGGAAATGGATTTATGGATCCATCACAATATTTTAAAATTTAAGTGTTCTTTTATCATGTTCTCATATTTATGGATGCGTATTGCGAATTCAAATCACGTCGGGTGCTACTTGAGCGATAGTGATGAGAGATGAACCCACAATCGCATAGCGCAGGCGTTCCAGTTACCGAAGTGACAACAGATGGTCTGCCTCCGAGGGTCGAAGACTTCAGGTCTATTGTGCGCACCGTTTGACTTCGTCAAACGAAGGTGGGTGTCGGTCCTGGACCAATATCCCGCCGTTGCCTAAGCGCAACGGCGTTAATTACATCTCTTTTTAAGAGAAAACCCTTGATTAATCGCCAGAATAGAAGGTCTTGTGGCCTAAAATGGGACATCTGATAAAAGGCGCAGAATGAAACCACAAAATGCAGTTAAGACTGCAAGATGGTTAGATGTGCGTGTGTGTGCTTTTCATCTTTTAAAGGTCAATTTGCATGCTCATTTATTTGTTCTTTTATTTGTTACACATTTTTTTTGTTTTAATCATGCAATAGGTTTGACATGCTTTGATTGTCATTGTTCTTTTCATGATTTGAAGTCATTTAGTCATTTGTATGCCCAAGTATCATCATGCACAACCCATTTGATTTGACAGACAAAATGATACGGCAGCTCAAACCATTATGCAGGGGCGAACCGACAACCAAAACGATTCTGCAGGGGCAAACCGGCAGGGGCCATTCTGCGGGGGTGAACCGGCAGGGGCCATTCTGCAGGGGCGGACCGGCAGCCAAAACCATTCTGCAGGGGTGAACTGGCAAGGGCCATTCTGCAGGGGTGAACCAGCAGGGGCCATTCTGCAGGGCAGATTGATTCTGCAAAGGTAATATTAAAGGGGCTGCAGATTCACTCATGCGGAAGAAAACGAGAGATCTAACCGATTCAAATGCTTAAACAGAAATTCGACAGCATTTCCCCTCATACCGGATGATGGGGGGAAACATGGTAACCGTCCACCACAATGGAGACAGTACCGGAAGCAAAGTATATGTCAAAAGATGACATCACCGAATGGCACACGGTGCCGGTTACCCCCAAGGCGCCCCTAAGGGGGGACCGATTGATACCGAGACCAAAAGGGAACCCGATTAGCTATTGAGCGATGTGTGAGTCCATTTAACCTGGTCCAGATATCGCATTATCCAGCCCGAAGTCTCATGGATTTCTCATTTGCAGGCGAATCTACAAGGTCAATGGTTCTGAGCAAGTGATCCGGCAAGAGTTCTGTTCAAAATGAATTGGCAGGAAACCCTGCTGGATCGGCCTTGCCGTATCAGCACAATTTTTAGGCCTAAGTGATACGGCAGCCCTATTTATGCACAGTTCTCAGAATCCGTAAGGAATCTAAACGTCCCATCGGGAGGATAGAGTATTTCACCCATATGGACAGCATTCGCGAGCTTAGACAGGATCCAAGCATCGATTATCCGACCCTTGATGTTCAAAGTCTCATGGAAAAGCGATACGGTAGGCTTGTTTGGACATGATTCTCAAAATCCACGAGGGATCTGAGCGTCCAATTTGGGGGACAGAACCCTTGAAATATGAGGAACCAATCCACAGGCTTGAACCGGGCCCAGATATTGGTTATCCAGCCCTTTGTGTTCAAAGCCGCACGGAAAAGCGATACGGCAGGCCTGTTTGGACATGGTTCTCAAAATTCACGAGGGATCTGAGTGTCCAATTTGGGGGACAGAACCCTTGAAATATGAGGAACCAATCCACAAGCTTGAACCGGGCCCAGATATTGGTTATCCAGCCTTTTGTGTTCAAAGCCGCACGGAAAAGCGATATGGCAGGCCTGTTTGGACATGGTTATCAAAATCCACGAGGGATCTGAGCATCCAATTTGGGGGACAGAACCCTTGAAATATGAGGAACCAATCCACAAACTTGAACCGGGTCCAGATATTGGTTATCAAACCCTTTGTGTTCAAAGCCGCACGGAAAAGCGATACAATAGCCCTTCCAAGACCTGGTTCTCACAGCACGCGAAGAATCTAGGGGTCCGATCAGAAACACAGAACCTTTAGCACGAGGTGACACCTTTCATGAACTCAAACAGGGCCCATATATTGGCTATCTGACCCTTGGTGTTCAATGTCTCACGAAAAAGCGATGCGGCGGACTCTGGGACAGTGAGAATGGGCATTGATGGGTATTTGGACTTTTAAAGCTTAAATGAGGAGAGGGAAAGAGAGCCATGCACAGTAGTAGCAAGCCCCCACATCCCTTCACTTGACCCCATTGATTTAGGGTGTGGAATGGTCATGGATGGACCTCTCATGGGGTGCCCTTTCATGGGCCAAGAAGCATTCCATAGCTCCACATAATGGCTCCCTTGGGATGAGGTAAGGCATTAGATTGCCTCCCCCCTCCCCCGGCAGCCCAGATGGGGTAAAACACAAAGACTCGTGCAATAAAATATATAAAAAAGAAATAAATAAAAAGGGTAACGTCACATGCATAAACAAACACCCGATCCTATGCGAACATGAATAAACCAAGGGGGCATCCACTTCGGTTAAGCACAATGAAAGAAGGAAAACTATTAAACAAGGAGGGGGGGGGTTGCACCATTTTCTATTCACCCATTATTACTATGCCCGGTACCATGCAAAAGGGGAGTGGGAGAAGAGGTTCTTTTCACTGCTAAGGGGGAGATTACATAGAGAAGGGAGGAAAACAAAGCAAAACAAAATAGAATATGGGACTGCCATAGTAGTCCCCTCACCCTCCTTCCTCTCCTCTGCTCACCCCTCTTCTCTTTCTCTTATTTTGGTCTTTTTTCTCTTCTCTTAGATGGAGCAGGCGGAGACCAAGCTGCAGGAAGCTCCTTCTTTTCCTTCTTTTCTTCATCAGACCAAGCAACCTCCTCCACATAGCCCAGCCAACAGCGCCTTCTCTCTTGCTTTCTCCCTTCACAAAGACAACAACCAACCTTCTTTCTCTTGCTCTTCATACCCCAACCGAAGAAGACCCCTGCTGCCCCCTTTCTCTTCTGCCCCAACCAGCAAAAGAATGGAGGAAGAAGCCCCGTAACCAGCCGAAAAGAGATGGGATCCTCCTCTAGACCAACCACCTCCACCTCCTTTTTAACTAGTAGTCTGGGAGAGGGGAGCCCATGCTCCAGCCCCCTTTTGCCCCTGCTCCAGCCCCCTTTTTTTCTCTTACCAACCAGCCAAACCCCTCAACCCCCACCGTAGGAGCCCAGCTCAGAGAGGAAAAATCCCTCTCTCTCTTCCTCCCTGCTGCAGCAGCAGCTTTTGTTAGAGTGGGAGGTGTTGTGGTAGCTGAAAATGACCCCCTTGCATGGGGTGCATGGGCCATTGGGTAGATGGGTCTCTTTTGGGCCTGTAGGAGAGATCTTTCAGTGGGCTTCCAGCTGGTTTCTTAGTGGGTTTTTTTTTGTGGGTCTTTTGCTTGGAGAAACCGGCGCCGGCAGATGGAAGGCCCATTAGCTTTTGGGTGCCCACAAATGCCCTCCACCCGCAGGTGGTGCGAGAGGAGGCAAGCAGTGCCTGCGGGTGTAGCTTAATGGGCTTACGTTTTCGCAGCCACATATGGGCTGGTCTCATTAATGCGGGAGAAATATCTGACTTGGCGGCCCATTTGATGATCTCATGATAGTTAGCAGAAAATTACACAGATAGGCAACCGACAAACTCGACTCTGCAGAAGGGAATTGGCAGGGCCGAATCGGCGAGCCCCAATCGACAGGATCTGCCTTTGGGCCGAACCAGCGAGGGCGAGTGGGTGGGATTCACTTTTTGGGCGAACCGACAGGGGCGAACCGGCAAACTTCCCCTTTTGGGCGAATCGGTGGGGTTCACCTTTTAGGAGAACCGACGAACTTCCCCTTTTGGGTGAATCGGCGGGGGCTTCTTCGAACCGCGTGCCTGCCCTTTTTCGTGAACCGGCAGGGACTCCCTTGAGCTGCGCGCCCCACTTCCTTTTTCTTGAAAAGAGGCGGCACCGCCTCTCTCCTCCCGTCCTCTTCTCTTCCCCGAGCCGACTGTAGACGTGGTTTTTCGCCTTCATATTCCGCCCGTGATCGGGGACAGGAGGGAAGAAACTCCCGCTACTCGCGACATAAAGGGTATTTTTTTTGCGGTTTTGATGGCGAGGGATTAAAGAGGGAACAAGAAGGGGAATAAAGTGAAAAGAAAATGTGCGTGTGTGCACGATGGATGTGTGTGATCGCCAGACGCACGAGGGGGCCGAAAGTAACGAGCAAAAGGTGGGCACGATGGACTTACCTCTTTACCCGAAAGGAAGCGGGAGTCCCGTGGCGGGTTCTCTTTCCTTCACCAGTCAACCGGCCGACAGAGAAGATCCAATCCCGGTTACCTTGCAAAATACAAACGACAAGAAAACACGTAAAAGGGAGGATTAGTCTGGAGGGTGTAGTAAATGTAAAAGTAACGGCACATAAGAAAATATATAAATGGAGAGTAAACACTCGTGGAGATGGTGTTAAACCCCTAAAGGTGAATGGGAGGGATGTTATGAATGTGTGTGTGTGTGTGGGAGTGTGCAATGCATGCCTAATGACAAGTGAAAGATGGAGGAGGTGAGGAAGAAGCGATGGCGTAGCGGTATGTGACGTGGGATGGCGGCGACGCAATGGACGTTGGTGGAGCTCCTCCTGCCGCACACCACGTTGGGAGAGCTCCATTCGTGAAGATGACGACGGGAGGACGACGTACGTTCCCGCCCCGGGGCCGGCGCACTAGCCTTCGGTCCGTCGGAATCCTCACCTCAATAGGGTAGAGAATTGGGGTTCGGAGGTTGAGGAGAGAATTCGGCAGGGCTTCGTCGTAGTTGAGATAGATTGCCAAATGAGGGACCCTCGAGTCTGTATTTATAGCCAAAATTACGTCCAAACAGGTGGACGCCTATTGAGAGTGAAACACGTCCGCTTTTGAGGCGCTATTAATAAAGTCAAACTGACGTGACAAGTGTCTGACGGCGAAACTCGTGACCATGCTCCTTAATCGCGTCTGGTCCGTGATCCACTTTTATAAAGTCAAAGATCATACTTTTTGATAGATTTGCATCTGATCCATTCATAAAATGCGGCACCCGATCCGAACACTTTTACAAGATTTGCCATGATGACCGTTATGGGCTCATAAATGCTGTGCCTCGCCGGCGCAAAATTCTGAGTTTGACTTCATAATCGCGTCCAGTCCGACAGACGCTTTTCTTAGAAAACATCATGATTTCGAAACGTGGCCCATTTAATGTTGCGCTTAATGGGTAGTGGGAATTTTGACTTTTAATTCGCGGCTACTCAGCTAGACGCGTATGAAATAGGCCATGTGCCGAAAATCAAATGTTTTCGCGTCGGTCTAGAAGGCGTGGATCAGCACCAAAAGGGCGTCCACTTATACAGACGTGAATTATTTAACAGACCCTTACGGAGAAAACTAAACTTTTGTAAGAAAATAGGACTGCCACTCCAGAGATTAATAAAAAGAGCCACTTTGAGGCATCGCGGTGTGTAACATGAAATTTGCTCAATGTGAAGCCAAATTGGCGTGTCTACAGCTACCTCGCCTGGGTGTCTGCTTTGCAGGGGAGTGAAGTGGAGGGACACGGAATGGAGTGTAATGGAGCGAAGTGAGATAAAGCGTAGTGGAGTGGAGTGTAGTGGGAGCAGACTGAAAAGTAGACACCCAGGTGTGATGAGACACGCCTCAACAACACATGATAGGAGCTGTTCGTTAGTCATAGTGGAGTTGTTTTTTAACAACCTCAAGAAAGACTTGTTGCTTTGGAGAAAGGAATGTGCACGTGGGCACAAGAAAGGGAGAAAAATCAACTTCCAGCGTCGGGGAAGTATCTAAGGACACAATCCGTTAGGTTTCACCTTGGGGGCGTCTGCCACTGCCGCAGGTGGATTTTTGAGAGGATGATTAGATTGAAAAGAAATCCAAAGCAGCAAGCTTTTCATGTGGCGGCCTTCAAACAACAACATAATGGACTAAGTACTTAACTTTGGAGTGGAATATTTCATGTCACTTGGAATTGAGGAACAAATGGCTCTCTTTAGTTAAAACAAGAGTGATTTTCCAGAGTTATGCTCAAGGTCCTATGATGCATGCTGGGCTAAAAGAAGAACATAAAACAAAAGAAATATAAAATAATCAAGGATAATATTGTTATGCTACGGAAGTCAGGATGTCAGAGGGAACCGTCATTCTTCTGTAGCGTAACGGCCTATCCTCAAGGCGTAGGAATCCTCTAGAATTATCACTATTTTTGGCGGTGGAGGGGAACTCAAATTCCAGTTTCATCAGAGCCTCAAGGTTCTTGACATATTCTAGTAGCATATATTATATAGTAAAGTGCAACATATACAATACTGGTTTGGAGGCTGTCGAGGATATTCGTGAATTGCCTGGCACGATAGACGTCCAGATCCTGCTCCAAAAAAAAAAAAACTGATTAGCAAGCAACAGATAATAGGGTAATCATAAAAAATGATGCTGCTGCAAATTGTGATTGGTATGGGAGGCGTCAATCATAATGAAAATGTGTCCCGACCTTCATATAGGTTTAAAAGATGCATTTCCTTGTTGGGGGGGGGGGGGGGGGGGGGGGGGCTTCTCCTACGACATGATGTGCACTTTGAAAGAGGTGGTCTTGTGAAGAGTAAGGTCGCTTACGCTCTTGAACACCAAGAGACTTTAGTGCTCAATTTGTGAGCGGCTGCAGATCTCCCCCAACCTTCAGCAAAGTGCAAACCTTTGCTATCATCGCCAATCTTGATGCTTCTGGCTTCTACAAAGAGGGCTCAAGAGTGTGACACTTGTCAAATTTTCTCTGATGAAATAGTGAGCCTCTGCGGTATTATGTGGTGGAGCCTGAAGCGACACTCTGAAGAACTTGAACTTCCGAGGCCGGACATGTTCGTTCTTCAGTTATGGCGAGGATAGAATAACCCTCCACAAGGACTGAACTTCATCTGAAAAGGGATAACAGAAAGTTCGATGAAGCAGTTTTTGTGGTGTAAAAGGGTCATTATGGGTAATAGGGACTTTTCCTTGATTTTCTCACTCCCGGAGCAGTGAGGGCATTGAAGTCCTTCTTACCGATGATAGTGTAGGAGTGCATCTTCAACTTTGAATCATGGCGGGACACGTTTGTGTTCCCTTAAATTAGCGTCCAGTTGGGGACGCCGCCCTTTTTTTTTAAATGCGTCCGACATATTGGATGTCTATGGAAGGTAAATGGCGGCCTGGTAAAAAAAGACGCCTTAAAAACTTGAATCTCGTCCACTTCATTGGACACGTTTACTTTGTTTCCCCAAAGTGCAGGCGGTTTTTATTATGACTTGTTGCCAAGACTATAACCATTCTTGAATTCCATGAAATTTTGTCAAAATGGTTACAAGAAAAGCTAGACCGCCCACACTTTTGAAAGAGGCATCCAAGACTCAATCTTCATCAAAGTGCACATTTGCTATCATTGCTAATCCTGATGCTTCAAGTTCTACGGGGAGGACTCAAGAGTGTGACTCATGTCAAATTCTCTCTGATGAAGTCCTTGGTTAGCCTCTGCGGCATAGCCAATTTGGTGGCGAAGCCAGGAAGCAAGACCCTGAAGAACTTGAATCTGAGAGGATGGGACGAAGCACTGCTTGCAGCGTGAGCGTGGGTCCTTTGCTGACGACCCCATGGGCAATGGAACTTCTCCCAACCCCTTACTTAGTAGATAGCAAAGGCCTTGAGTCTATCTTGCCTATCGTGGTGTTGGGGCGCAACCTCACCTTTGAACAGTGAATCTCTGGAAGATCTGTTCTATTTGGACATGCATGTTAATCGCGGCGTCCCAACGGGGCGCAATTCAGCGTGATATTCGTGTCCATATTAGTTACTGCTCTTTTTTTTTAAAGAAACAAAAGGCGCCCACTGACACGGACGCGGTCGACAGCCTTGCTTACCATGAGCGCTTCGCGGGAGAGTATGGGGGCCGAGACTTCATGAGGCCTGCTAGGGTATGCACTTCTAAACTTTATATGCTTTTACTGTGTTACTCATGATATTCTAATTAAATGTGTGCATATGCAGGATGCGCGGAACGACCTCATCGACACTCTCCGCGCCCAGCTGGCGGATTCGGAGGCGTAGCTGGCTGAGGCACGGTCGGCCTTAGAGACACTGGTAAGTGTAGAAAAATCGTACCTTCGTCATTTATATACGCCTACTGACTTGACTCTGAATCATTGCAGCGTGCTGCCAAGACGTCAGCAGAGTATGCTGATACTACCGGCGCTTCTTCGAGCCGGAGTGTTTCCGACTTGGAGGTGGCCTCCCTTCGTGCGCAGTTGGCGGCGACAGAGGCCAGAGCAGAGGAGACAGAGCGCGACCTTGCTACACGGGTAAGTATCTTAACCAGGTATATATATGTGAATTGAATTGTGTTTTTTTTATATACTTACCTGTGCCATGTTCCTCACAGTCAGGTGAGCTCCAGGACGCCCTCGCGGGGAGACGGAGACCCGCGCCAATTTGACTGAGGCGTCCCAGCAGCTGTCGGAGCTGCGTTCGCAGGTGACTCAACCCCAGGACTTGCCTCGGGAGGCCGCGGAGGCACAGATGAGGCTTTCTTTGGAGCGCGAGGATCGTGAGAGGGAGAGGGCTCGGTGGGCGGTGGAGCGTGACTGGTTGACGCAGCAGCTGTCGGAGGAGCGTGACCGGTCGACGCAGCAGCTAGTGGAGGCGTGCACGAGTTTGGGCATCGCGAGTGTCTGCGGCAGGTGGCGGAGGATAGGTACCGGCGTGGGCATGAGCGTGCGCAAGAGCAGGGGCAGGGAAGCCTTTTTAGTGAGAGTCTTGTCGCGACGTCCCAGGTTCCCACGCTTCCATGAGGCCTCCAGCCCCACGCCCGATAGTGGACCCTCGTGAGGCGAGAGTAGCCAGCAGTAGAGGCCAGTGGAGGGTTCAGGCGAGAGCGGCCACCCTGCAGGTGACGGTGGCGAGTGTTAGGCCATGCTGATCATGATATGTACCTTTTTACCTTTTGATGTATGCTCATTTGGGCATTTTATGGCGATGTACTTAGGGTTGGCCTCCCCTTTCGGCCGCATATACGTATGTACATTTGATTATTCTCCTTCGCGTGCCTGTAAACCAATCGAACAAACAAGTTAAATGTTTGTTCCGGCTCAGCCCCTTGCGTACGAGTAACGTTTCATCTTTGAGATTTTGTCAAGGGGCTAAGCCTTTATTCAAACAAGGCATAACATAAGTAAAATGACGATACGCAAGGGATGAATGCAAAGTATTTACATATGCGAGCAAGAGATGAATGTGCACAATATACAAGCAAGTAGAAGTCAGTCAGAATTTACAAGGATGAACGTACATGCTTAACTAGAGATAATTCTTTAGAGGTTTCGAAAATATTTGATTTTTCTTGGATTTTGAAATATATGATTTTTTTTGTTTTAGAAATATATGATTTTTTGAATATATGATTTTTGGTTTTGGAAATATATGTTTTTTTGGATTTAGCATATATGATTTTTTTTGTTTTGGAAATATGTGATTTTTTTGTTTTGGAAATATATGTTTTTTTGGATTTAGAAGATATGATTTTTTGGGTTTTGGAAATATATGATTTTTTTGTTTTGGAAATATATGATTTCTTTTTGTTTTGGAAATATGTGATTTTTTTGGATTTTGAAATACACGCTACAACCTGGCGTAGTCCCTTCTAAGAAGTGCGGATCGAAGGGGATCCGCTCAGATTGAATGGCGCGCGGTATTTAGACCCCTCGATTACTCGGTTGTCATTAAAATTCATCGATCGTTCGCGAGTGTGCCAGCCAGAGGTCAAGCGTGCTCAATTGGTGCCCTCGCCCGAGGTTACTTTCGGCTTACGTGCTCCTCAATTGATCATTGCCTTGCCTTGACCTTTAGGACATACCCAAGGAGGAAGGGAAGAAATTTTCAGGAAGTCTGCCAATAGTTTTGGGAATTTGAGGGTAATACTCGCTCTTTTGCCTAGACTCAGTAGGTTTCGGTCTTTCTTTGAACTTATAGGGTTTTAGCACGTTTACGTCCAGGTCCGTTTGGATCCCTACGGGGACTTTGCCACTCTTGTCGTGCTGCACGCTTACGTCCAGGTCCGTTTGGATCCCTGCGGGGACTTTGCCGCTCTTGACGTGCTTTTTGAAATGATTTGCCCATTTTGGCTCTTTAGACTTGGATTTGGCACCGATCTTTTCATTTTCCCCTTTTTATGCCTTGACTTATGCTGTCTAAGCTTGGGACAGATTTGCGAGATTAATACCTCAGGTTTCTTTTCCTATTGGCAGACCGAAAAAGGAGAGAAGTGGGTAATGCCATGAGACCTTGGCTTGGCAATGATTTCAATCGAATTCAGTGCTTCTGGCTTCCGGGGCGGGCATGTTGTGTGTGTGGGTGTCGACACTTCTGGCCAGCCCACCAGGAAAGAAAGGTGAATTAATGATGACATCTGTTCACGTTGGAGTCTGTGTACGGCGCGAATCCGGGTAGTTGATTAGGGGTAGTACTTCTTAAGGTACATCCCATTCCAAGGGTGAGAGAGCTCCTCACCCTCCGCGTTGACCAGCCTATACGTGTTGCCTGGACCTACCTCCTTGATCACGTACGGCCCTTCCCAGTTTGGTTGAAGTTTTGACCGAGGACCTCCGGGTTTTACAAAGATTCTTTTGACCACCATCTCACCGACCTTAAATTTTCTCTCAATAACCTTCTTTTGGTGAAAACATGTGAGTCTATTTTGGTAAGCTTTCGCGTGTTATGCAACGACCAGGCGCCTCTCATCTAGGAGTTCCAGTTGTGCTAGGAGCGATTCACGCCGCTCATCAATTGACAAGTCCTTGTCAAGCTGGATCCTTAACGAGGGAATGAGAACCTCATATGGTACTACTACCTCCATTCCATAAGTGATAACAAAGGGTGTTTGCCCTGTAGGAGTACAGATTGAAGTGCGGTAGGCCCATAGAGCTTCCGTAAGCTTTTCTGGCCAGTCCGAGAATCTGTTAGCCTCACATGTTTTCTTAATAATTTTGATCAAGGTTTTATTAGTAGCCTCTGCCTGGCCATTGCCTTGCGGATAATATGGAGATGAATGACGCAATGCAATCTTATACCTGCCACAAAGGTCGTGCAATTCTTGAGAGATGAATTGAGGCCCGTTGTCGGTGATGATGGTTTCTGGAATGCCAAACTGGTGATGAGTTTTCATGATAAATTTGCAGACAGTTGTTGCTTTGACCTCCGCGTATGCTTCAGCTTCCGCCCATTTGGTGAAGTACTCAGTTGTTGTGAGGATATATGACTTGACTTTGTTCTGGGAGTTGGGATCACCAAGGGGTCCAATGACGTCGAAAGCCCACATAGCGAAAGGCCATGGGGAGGATATCAAGTGAAGCAAAGAGGGTGGAGAATGGATTTTGTCGGCGTGCAGTTGGCACTTGACACACCGACGAATGAAGATAGAGCAGTCCTCTTCTAGAGTGGGTCAATAGAATCCTAGTCTAAGAATCTTCTTAGCTAGCATCTGACTATTTACATGACCACCGCAAACACTCGAATGGGCCTCCTTAAAAATCTCGAAGCTTCATCTTCATCTAGGCATCTAAGCAAAATACCGGAAAATCCCTTTTGATAAACTGTGTTTCCAACCAAGGTATACTTCTTGGCTAGTCTCCTAATCAGCTTTTTCTCTTCTGCTGTTGCTCCTCAGGGTACGACTGGCCTCTGCAATACCGAGCTATCTCATAATACCACAATTTCTCCTCATCTTCTACCTCCTCTTCTAGCTCTGCTAACATGACTTCAGCTTTACCCTTTTCTCTATCTTTTCAACATCTTTTCTTTAATATAGAGAAAGACAGGGTCTTGAATGACGGGAACCTGACGACATTCAATCAGAACGCTGTCAAAATCCTCGGGATAATTCATGTTCATGGTTGCGCCAATCGTGGCAAGAGCATCTGCTAGAAGATTTGATGACGAGGGATGTGGACAAAAAACAAGTTTAGAGAAGAGCTTAGCATAGGCTGAGGTGAGCTCTTGATACGGCTTGAGCTTAGGATCATGAGTTTCGTACTTGGTGAGCACCTGGCGCAAAACAAGCTGACTATCACCTACAATCCGCAGATGGGTGACACCATAGAAGTGGGCATACTCTAGACCAGCTATCAAAGCTTCATATTCGGCAATGTTGTTGGTAGCTGGGAATTCTAGTTTGCAAGCCCTTGGGAAGGTGACACCCTCATGTGATAGGAGAGCGATTCCAAACCCCTTCCATGAGAGTTCATAGCTCTGTCGAAATACAACGTCCACATAGGATCAGATTGTCTAAGGGACATTAATTCCTCATCCGGAAACTCTGAACGGACAGGGTTGAATCGAGGGAGAGGGTGATGGGCGAGGTGCTCTGCTATCGCATAGCCCTTGATGGATTTCTACTGGACGTAAGTGATTCTAACTAAGAAAGGAAGCTCTGCCAACGTGCTAACCTTTCAATTAGAACAGATTTTTCAAGAAGAAATTTGATAGGATTCATTCAGGCGATAAGATGAATTTCATGAGCAAGAAAGTAGTGCTTCAATTTCTGCACTACCCACACGAGCGCGGCACAAGTTTTCTCCATTGTTGTGTACCTCTGCTCGTAGGGGTTGAGAAGTTTAGACAGGTAGTATGCTGCCCTTTCCTTGCCTTCTTCGTCCATTTGCGCGAGGACAGCTCCTACTGAGTCTTCCAGGACAGATACATAAAGAATGAGTGGTTTTCCTGGAGTCGGCGGCCTCAAGACTGGTGGACTAGTCAAATAATCTTTAAGTCCGTCAAAAGCCGCCCGACACTTCTCATCCCAATAGAATTCGGCTCCCGGCTTGGTGAGGTCGTAGAAGGGTCTACACCTCTGCGAATGTTGGGAGACGAATCGGCGGATAAACTACAACCTCCCAATTAATCCTGAAGCTCTTTCAAATTCTTGGGAGGGGGCATTTCTCTTATTGCCTTCGCCTTGTTGGGATCGATCTCGATAACCCTCTTGCTCACGATAAAACCTAGAAGCTTACCCGATGAAACACCAAATACGCATTTCTTGGGGTTCATTTTTAACTGATATTTCTTGATCTTTGCAACACTTTAGATAGAACCCCGAGATGCTCAGCCAAAGTTTTTGATTTTACCACCAGGTCATCCATATACACCTCGATGAATATGTGGATCATGTCATGGAATATAGCCATCATAGCCCTTTGGTAAGTGGCTCCAGCATTCTTGAGTCCGGACGGCATGACCACATAGCAATAAGTTCCCCAAGGCGTAGTGAATGAGGTCTTTTCTGGTCCTCCTCAGCCAACTTAATTTGATTGTACCCTGAGAAGCCGTCCATGAAAGAGAGGGTCGCATACCCAGCCGTATTGTCTATGAGCACATCCAAATGAGGCAATGAGAAGCCATCCTTAGGACACGCGCGGTTAAGGTCCCGAAAATCGATGCAAATTCTGACTCTTCCGTCTTTCTTCATGACCGGAACGATGTTTGCCACCCAATTAGGATAAAGTATGACTCTAATAAACCTGACTTTGTGGAGCTGGTCGACCTCACTCTTCATTTTCAAAGCCATCTGGGGGTGGAAACGCCTTAACCGCTGCTTAATGGTGACGGAACTCGGCTTAAGAGTAAGATGATGTTCAACTAGCGCGGGATCCAAGCCTGGCATATCCTCGTAGCTCCATGTGAACGTGTCCTTGTATTCTCTGAGAACCTCAATGATCGCCTCCTCTTCTTCTGATGACAGACTGCCGCTTATGAGGACGGTCCTAGGTTCTTCCTCGGTTCCCAGATTGACTTCTTGGTGACTTCCTCTACTGCAGTTGACGGTTCGTCAAATTTCTTCAATCCTCTCGCGAACGCGTCGGCTTCGTCCTCAAACTCTTCGTCACCTTCCTCAATTGGGTCATCATCATCCATGATCTCATAGACTCCAAACCCATCGTCAATGAAGCATACAGATTGCTCATATTCCAGCTCTGGTAACTACAAAGGCTCTTCTATGAATTCTGGAATTGCTAAGCAGGCCTTGCACCTACGGGCTAGGTCTGCTAAGAAGCGGTGTGGAACCCTTCTACCCTTGGACTTCTTCTTTGAAACTGCCCCTAGTTCGCCACTACCCTTGCCTAGACTTGAGCTACAACTACTGGAATTTACAGCAGGAGGGGAAACGGTGAAAGCTAAACCCTGCGAGGAGGGGGGTGGAAGAGGACTTAAAGCAGTGGAGGAATACCGCGAAGGGGGAGGTGTAGGAGAATTCACAGCAGGTGGAATAGGGAAAGCAGAATCCCGCGCGAGGGAATTACTGAAGGCAGTAGAAGGACTTCCCAGCCCGGGGGAGGGTAGCGAAGGATTTATAGGAGGAAAAGCAACAAAAGCGACGTCCCGCGAGGGGGATTTAGGGAAAGCAATAAAAACAGAGTCCCACGTGGGGGAATCTGGGGAAGCAATAAAGGAAAGGTCCCTTGGATGGGGAATTGGCGGAGAGAAAGCAGTGACATTCCCCTGCGCGGAGGGAGGATTATTGAAAGTAGGAAATGCCCCCTGCGCGAAAGGGGCGGGGACCCGGTTAGAGGACCGGGGAGGAGTGGCCCGTTGGTCGGGGCACACTCGGGAACGAGGAAAGAAGTTTCCTCGAAAGAAAAACTAGGGTTGGCCATTGTGAGGCTACGACCTTGAGGGCCCCCTCCTTGCTGGTGTGTGCGAAAGGAGGGAACGAAGCATGAGCGCCAGGGGCTCGCAAGATCGGGGAGTGCAATTGAGAGTAAGTATTTGTTCTGGGGACACAGTGCTTTGGAGACGAGGGGGGAGATTGGGAGGGCTGTTCGAAGGCAGGGAGGCAGCGGTGCTCAGAAGAATGGAGGAAAAGGGGCTATGGTGGGCGCAGGGCCCAAGAGGAAGGTGGGAGACGCATTGCTAGAAAGGGAAGGAGGCGTCGGACGGCCTGCCTTGAAAGAACGGGGCGAGAACTTGAGAATTTTAAACTCTCAAGGGGGGCTCAGAGCGGAGGTGGCAGAGGTCGAGGTGAGACCACCAATTGTGAAAGTTGAGAGGAGAGTTCAAGTTTGGAGGGTGGGGGGTTGGAGAGCGACAGAACGCGTGCCCGTTCGGCAGGCAGTAGGGAAATTGTGAAGCGGGGCACTGGCGCCCGGGGAATGCTTAGAGAGAGAATAAGGACCCGGCTGCGGCTTGCAGGAGGGAAGGCGCAATGGCTGGTGAAAGGACAAAGGTGGGCGCACTGCTTGGAAGGGAGGGAATGCTTGACGAGGAGGAGGAAGATGTGATACCTAAAGCAAGGGTTGGAACGAGCGCGGTGCCTGGGGTAGAATTTAAAGCGGGCGCGATGCCCAAAATGATGTTGAGCGTGGGCATGATACCTGGACCAGAAGTTGGGGCGGGTGTGATACCCGGGGTGGATTCTGAAATGGGCGTGATACCCGGAGTTGTGGTTAGGACAATGCTTGAGGAGTTGGTGCCAGTACTGGACCTTGCGGCTGCTGGAGTTGCTTTGGTGCCTTGGACTGCCTCTGTGCTGATGTTGATTGCTGTCGGGTGTTCTTCTTCTGTCAGGCTGAAGAGCTGACCCAAGGAAGTGGCGACATCGTTCATGTCAAACCATTTGCCCCATTCTGTTTTGAACTCACCGATCTTGCCCCGCTTGGGTGGATTGGGGTTGCCAGTTGTCTTGTACAGATCTAGTGATAACTGACGCATAAATTCTGTTGTGACGACTGGTGTTCGTTCATTTCCCGGCTGCAGCGGTCCCCTCTTGAAATGTTGGTGCAAAGTCCAAGTGAGGGGTTTCGTTGGTTGTTGCTTGACCTTGCCCAGCTTGTAGCCTAGCCCCATTTTGGGCCTTTTCTTGCAGCTTCTTACGGCCTCTGTTCTTCTTTGCAATCGTGCCCCCAGTCCTTTGCCCAGTCGATATCCCATATGCTTCATGATGTGCCAGCCCTTCTTTGTGATAATCCTGCTGCTTCCATCAGCTTCAACAGTCGGACTACTCGGTCCCGGCGCATGTTTGTCATACCCGATATTGACATTAGAGGCCGATTGCTGGGCCAAATGGAGGGAACCGAGTCATCTATTACGGCATTCACTTCTGCGATGATCGGCGTATTAGGCACCTTGACGATCGGCCCATTGAACGAGAACTTGAGACATTAATGAACTGTGGATATCACGGCGCCAAGAGCTTTTACGAATGGTCTTCCCAGGATCATACGGAAAGTCGGATCCATGTCTAGGACATGGAAATCCGTTTCATTATAAGACAGACACAGCCTGACCCTCAGAGTGACAAACCCCTTCGGCCGCCTGCTAGTGTTGTCGAAGGATGTGACTGTGATGGCTGAGGGTAGAATCGCTTGAGCCGGCACCCCGCAGAGTTGTAACGTGTCAGGGGACACGACGTTGATGGATGCACCAGAATCGACCAGGCAACGATCCACACATATGCCGTTAACATAGATTGCCAGGCATAGAGCACACTTCTGGGATTCGCCTGATGCTATCTCTTCTTCATGAAATGTAATGGCGGGGCGAGTGCTTGTGGGCACTAGGATCGCACTGATCTGGTTCACCGGCACATCTTCGCTCACCATTACCTTCTGTAGGTACTGCATAAGTGCCTCTTGATGAACCGACGACCTCTTGATTAGTTCCAAGATAGAGATTCTGGCCGTGGTTTTGTCCAAATGCTTTAACAGAACATACTGCGTCCCCGGTGTGGATTCTTCCGGCTGAATTTCCTCCTCTTCCCGGGGTGTCAACATTTGTTCTTGCTGTTGGGGAAACATCCTGTTAAACATGTGCCCGCTCCGGAGCACCATGGTCGCCTCGGGGCTATTTCCTAGTATTACTGTCGAAGTTGACGGGGCGAGATATGTGTAGGAGGTGGAGGGCCAGTCAGAGGATTTTTGGTGCGGTGAAGGGGCAGTTGCTGCACTGGGCGATCGCGCGGGGGAACAGAGAAATGGTGCTCGGTGGTTGGGATTAATGATGGGGGCAGCCGAGGGTGTGCAGAGGAGAGGCGGATTGGCTAGTAGAGGTTGTGGGATGGTGTTGGCTGGAGAAGGTGTGAGATTTGGTTGCATTGACATGGTAGAGGTTTTGCGTGGAAGAGGAACTTGTGGAATGGTGGAAGGAGGTGTTGTAGTGATGGGGAACTGGTGGGTAGATGGCAAGCTGGTGTGTTGATTGGGCTACGCGAAGTGGACCGGAATGCGCAGAAAGGGAGGCAGCGGGTTGTCGGGCGTGGACGTACGGATAAAGGGTGGTAAGACAAAGGAGGGCTGAGAAGGGGAGGGAGAAGGTAAAGTGTTTCCACCGGTTGTTCGGCAGCTTCATACCAAGGAGATGCATGAAAAGCATTGACTTGATGATTCTGGGTCGGGTGCTTTGGAAGTGGGTTTTGGACAATGCCCATGCTGGGTTGTTGCTGTGGTTGAGGTTGCTGCTGTTGCTGCTGCTGTTGTTGTGGCTGCTGATCCTGCCTGGCTGGCCTTCTTGCCTTCATATCTGCGATGTACTTCTTCATTTCTGCCCAGTCGATGCCTCTGCTGTCATTTAGGTTGTGAATATAGTCCTTGAAGTGGAAACAGGCCTCCAAGGTGTGGCCCGGACCTCGGTGAAATTCACAATACCGCGAGGTGTCAACATTGGGAGGCCATTGTAGCCTTTCTCTGGGCAAGGTGAGCGCATCGGCGGCCATTAGGGCACTGAAGATGTCAGGGAGGGTTTCTGGCAACGGAGGGTAATGGGTCCTCCTTGGGCCCGGGGGACGTCTGGACTGTTGCGCGTTATATTGACCAGGAGGAGGGACTTGGTGATACTGGTGGGGTGCAAGGGGAGGCTGTTGGGGCTGGTACTGAGGGGGCTGGGGTGGCCGATACTGGTTTTGTGGAGGTTGAGGGTGTTGAGCGTGCAGAGGTTGCTGGTATTGTGGGTGCTGGGGTTGTTGGTAATTGGTAGGTTGGTGGGGTTGATTGGGTTGTTGAGGGGGCATTCTGAATAACGGGGAATTGTTGGCTCTGGGAGCGAGTGGCTGGGTTTGCGGTGGTCGGGTGTTGAGGCCGGATCGGTAAGTGGGGGGGTTGTGGTTGCCCATCGCGCTCACCTGCTCATTGTTTATCACCCCCTCGGTCGTGGGACTGCCAACCGGGCGCCACTGGTCTTCTTGAACATCCGAGTTTTGGCTCGAACATGGCCATAATGGGGGAGTCTTTCAACTGGGTCTGGATGTATCGTGCTCTTTCATATAGCTCCTCCTTGTTATCAACTTGTTTATGGCCAGAATGTGTCTAAACTGAGGCGTGGCATTAGCTGTGATCATTTTAACTGCTCTACCTCGGCTAGTGGGTCCCTCAGTCTTTCAGCCAAGCCTCTCCATCTATCAGCATAGTGAGTGAAATCCTCATCTGCTTTCATCTTCTCGGCCATCAGATCAGTAATTGGCAACACCGGGCCCACTCTGTCCCTGTACCTCTGCAAGAACTTCCTTTGTACTGTCTCGAAATCCTCAGCATCGGTGGGTTCCAAAGAGTAGAACCACTCAAGGGTGGGCCCGTCCAGGGATCGACGAAACAGGAAGGCAAGGGCATGACTGTCACCTTTCCAGAAGGACGATTCATACATGAATTCTTTGATATGAACAAAGGGGTTGCCAGTGCCATTGTAACGACGGTAAACTGGCATTTCGGAAGGAGGAAGGTGGAAGACCAGCATCGCGGGGAGTTCCAAGTCAACGGATTCCTTGGGTGCGGACACCCTCCTAACTTCTTGCTCTAACTTGCTCACTTTCGCTAGAAGGGATTGAGTGAGCGGATCAGTGGAAGATTTAGGAGGTGCCCCTGGGAGGAGGCGATGAGGGACGTCCACTTGGACGGGGTAATGAGTGACGACGCCTGCAGGCGTAGAACCCTGAGCTGGGATCCGGGGTTGGTGAATGGGCCGCACCACGTCATGGCTTGGCCAGTCATGGGGGAGAGAATGCCTCCCAGTAGGGCTGTGGGGGAGATATTGGACAATGGAATGAGCCCGCGAGGGGGCAGGAGAAGCTCGAACCGTCGGATCACGAGCGGGCTGAATTTGAGCACCGGTATCTGGGTAGGAAGGAAGGATTGGATCAGCAAGAGACTTACCCCTAAGGGCAGCCTGGACCTCTTGAAGCTGAGTGGCTTGGAGACCCTGGAGAATGTCTACAATTCGTGCTGTATCAAATGGGGAAGGGGTGTTCCTGACGTCACGCCTTGGCGAGACATGGGGAGCATGAGTGTCCACCACGTCGACACGCGGGCCGGACGGATCGACGTGGGCTTGACTTTGAAGCTGAGGGAGTTGTTGATTGGGATCATACATCTCTTCATACATGTTCTCATAGTCCTTGTATTCGACCATTGAAAGGGATCGACCGGAACGAAGCTGCATGTACGAATCCTAAAGACAGACTGCAATTAAGAAGCAACTAACGGACAACTACTCAAACAGGTTTGAGAGAAGAAGTTAGCGGCTTTTAAATCATAGACTTGAAAATGATTATGTCCACTAATATGTTCAATATTTCAACGTGGGTTTTAATGATCGCGTGTCTCTCCAAATAGGTGCGGACCTAGAATGGGCAAGATGACAACTCCGGGCTCAACTAAGCGGCTCCCTCGCACGCGATGGGTACTCTAACTTGGGTCACCGGGGTGGTACAACCGGCTCGGTCCACCGTGAGGGAATCCACGGGGTACGGAGACTTACGGAGGTTTCGATGAGGATTCTCTAGCCAATGAGACGGAATGCCCAATGGGGAGATAGCCCTCACCGAGAAGGTGTGTGGATCCTAAGGGGGAGGGAAGGAGGTCCCCTCGGCCGAAATGCCCTGCAAATGCGAACAATGTGTGCACATAATAGAGATGGCAGAAAAATGGTGCTCTGTGACAGAACTGAATCGCGTCCATTACAGTGGGCGCGGTTCAGTAGAAGCGTCCGTTCTGTCAGCTGCGGATCTGACAGCTCCTGAAAGCTGTAAGAGCCGAGGCAACTCCCTCCAGACTTCTGTCACTAAATGCGTCCAGTATGGCTGCCGCGCAAAACAATAGAAAAAACAGCATCCTCTGCACTGGACGCGAATAAGACAGGCACCCGAGAACACAAAAAAAGGCAGGAAATCAACCTAACATGCTTTCTAACAATTATGGAGGAGGAAGTAGAATTCAAATGAAAATGCTCTCTTCAAGTAAAGACAAGTACAAGGGGTGGGGAACAAGATGGATTTTTTTTATCACAAATCCTACGCAAAGAGTGGAAGCCATAACAAAGGAAAATACAACTACAACTGGGTAATAGCGGCGGGACTGCCAAACGGCACCTCGCGGGGTGCGGAGAGGGAGGAAAGTGCACCACGTAGGGTACGAAGGAGGGGCACATGCGGGTGCCAAATGGGGGTAATCGGAATTAGAAAAAGAAATGTCTCATGCGATCGCCAAGATGTAGACATGGTTTTTCGCCTTCATATTCCGCCCGTGATCGGGGACGGGGAAGGGAGAAACTCCCGCTACTCGCGACGAAAAGGGTAATTTTTTTTTGCGGTTTTGATGGCGAACGGAGGGAACAAGAAGGGGGAATAAAGTGAAAAGAAAATGTGCGTGTGTGCACGATGGATGTGTGCGATCGCCAGGCGCACGAGGGAGCCGAAAGTAACAAGCAAAAGGTGGGCACGATGGACTTACCTCTTTACCCGAAAGGAAGCGGGAGTCCCGTGGCGGTTCTCTTTCCTTCACCAGTCGGCCGACTGATGGAGAAGATCCTATCCCGGTTACCTTGCAAAATACAAATGACAAGAAAACACGTAAAAGGGGGATTAGTCTGGAGGGTGTAGTAAATGTAAAAGTAACGGGGCATAATAAAATATGTAAATGGAGAGTAACACACCTCATGGAGATGGTGTTAAACCTCTAAAGGTGAATGGGAGGGATGTTATGAATGTGTGTGTGTGGTGTGTGGGAGTGTGCAATGCATGCCTAATGACAAGTGAAAGATGGAGAAGGTGAGGAAGAAGTGATGGCGTAGCCAGGTATGTGACGTGGGATGGCGGCGACGCAATGTACGTCGGAGGAGCTCCTCGTGCCGCACCCCACGCTTGGAGAGCTCCGATCGTGAAGATGATGACGGGAGGACGACGTACGTTCCCGCCCCGGGGCCGGCGCACTAGCCTTCGGTCCGTCGGAATCCTCACCTCAAGAGGGTAGAGATTTGGGGTTCAGAGGTTGAGGAGAGAATTTGGCAGGGCTTTGCCGTAGTTGAGATGGATTGCCAAATGAGGGACCCTCGGGTCTGTATTTATAGCCAAAATTGTGTCCAAACAGGTGGACGCCTATTGAGAGTGAAACACGTCCACTTTTGAGGTACTATTAATAAAGTCAAACTGACGTGACAAGTGTCTGACGGCGAAACTCGTGACCATGCTCCTTAATCGCGTCTGGTCTATGAGCCGCTTTTATAAAGTCAAAGATCGTATTTTTGACAGATTTGCATCTGATCCGACCTTCATAAAACACGACACCCGATCCGGACATTTTACAGGATTTGCCATGATGACCGTTATGGGCTCATAAATGCTGCGCCTCGTCGGCGCGAAATTCTGAGTTTGACTTCATAATCGCGTCCAGTCCGACGGAAGCTTTTCTTAGAAAACATCATGATTTCAAAACGTGGCCCATTTAATGCTGCGTTTAACGAGTAGGTGGGAATTTTAACTTTTAATTCGTGGCTACTCAGCTAGACGCGTATTGAAATAGGCCATGTGCCGAAAATCAAATGTTTTTCGTGTCGGTCTAGAAGGCACGGATCAGCACCAAAAGGGCGTCCACTTATATAGACACGAATTATTTAACAGACCTTTATGGAGAAAACTAAACTTTTGTAAGAAAATAGGACTGCCACTCCAGAGATTAATTAAAAAGAGCCACTTTGAGGCATCGTGGTGTAACATGAAATTTGCTCAATGTGAAGCCAAATTGGCATGTCTACACTGACATGTCTTTCTCTCCCTCTCACTTTCTCTCATAGCGGCGCAGGCTAGGGCAGGGAGCGGCGTAGTGGGCACAACGCTGTCGACGGCGGTGGAGGGGAGGCGCAGGCATTTTGGGGGCTTTTGATCCTCTACGGCGGCGATCGGGCTCCCTTGGTGGTGAGGCATGCTCAAGGCGAGCTTGGCGACCTTGGCCGGAAGGGTGAGCGGCGCAAGGCGGCTGAGACGCCTACGATGGGGTCAGCATTGTCCATCGTTGGCGAGGAGCGGCGGCGATCGGTGGTGGTCTTGTGGCATCCAGGAGGCGGTGGTGACGTCCGGTGCAGGGCCAGTCCGCAGCGAGAAGGCAGAAGAGCGCCGACGTCGCCGTGACTGTGGCAGCCTCTGGATCAGACCGAGACACCAATAGTGGCTGACTAGATTCAAAAGTGTCAGCCGTCATCCTCCCGTTTCCCTTTCTCTTAGGTTGTCGTTTGTGGTGTGGGATGTATTTTTGGTTTATCTTTTGTATTGCATAGAGGGGTGAGGGCAAACTGGCCAGCCCGCGTGTGGTGCTGTGAGAAAAGTGGGGCCTGAGAGCCCGGGTCTGTTGCTTGTGATTCCCTTTTCTTGGTATGGTTGCTCTCGTGTACAGGTGAGGGGAGAACCCGTGGGGTCTTGTTGAGCAAGGGTATGTTTGTCCAATCGGTGGGGGCAAAATGTCATGTATTTTTGCTTCTTTTTTTTTTTGCACACAGGGTAGTAGGTGCCCTTGAACAGCCGACCCTCAAAGTCTATTACATAAGGATTTGGCCTGGCCGAATCAGCGGAGGCACTGTAGATGATCGGTTCATCCCACGGACATCAGTCTTTCATGGCGGGTCTTCCGACTCAGCCAGGCACTGGGCCCCTTACCCCCTACAGGCTAGTCCTGGGGGATCGTGGGAGTTCCCGGAGAGCCACTCAACATGCTTAGCATGTCTTTTCGGGGCCGTCTCGCCTTGGTGCGTGGACGAGTACCCGTGACACCCCCCAGAGTCCGTTTTACAAAGAGGAGATGCTGCCAAAATTTTGCCGTCACATCACGCACCTTTTTTTTTTCTAAGATTTCATTTGGCCTCATGTTGACACGTTTGTTCTTTTGCAAAAGCCATGGCTGCTGGGACTTCTTCTTTTATTCCCTCTGGCAGTGGCCGGGGCAAGCGTTCCAGCAAGGCTCCGCTGGTATCATGGGAGGACTACCCCAACTGGACAGGGGGCACCATAAAATTTCCATGGTCGCCACTTCTTCTGATGACGAGGCTGATACTAGGATGCATCGAGGTTCAGGATGGACTCCAACCCAATTTTCTTTTCCGAGGGGGGGGGGGGTTATAGGGCTGATCACCCGAAAGATCGTCATCGATGAAGTTTCTCCAAACCTACTCTTTGGATGGAAAGAGAGATTTACTGAAGGTTCTGCATATGGAGGGGTCGTGCTCATGGACAGAGATAGCTTGGCTAACTGTGTTCCTCACTCCGAGCCCATCTACCGCATTGGAGACCCCGACGGTGGACCCCCATGCTAGGGGTAAGGAGCTGATGCCCAAGGGAGGCAAATTGACCAGAGCCCCTACTTTTGTACCCACCAGATGGGACAACTTCGAAGGTAGAATTAACAGGGAACATCCCATTTTCGGGCTCTTTCTATGTCCTCTCAAGTGGGGCTATCGTGAAGAGCCTTTTATCCTTGACTGTCTGGCCCTCCGATTTAAGCCCAGTTGGTAGTAGGCTGGTTCGGGGATCTGAGGGTATCAGATGCCCATCACTTTCGGGTCTACACTGTGGAGGCTACGGAATTTGTTCTCCATAATTATGCACCTCTTGCTTGTGAATGCCAGAATCTATCACAGTGTGTTTGCGGCCCGGTACCAATATCCCTTATCTCGGGGACTCTGTTGCGGCCTGGCAGAGGTATTCACGCCGGAGTTCAACACCTTTTACACCGCTGAGGGTGAAACATCACTGGACCTTTGGAGTCTGCATCAACTCACTGGACTTCCAATCGACGGGGAACCTTATGAAGAAGTATGTCTCCCCGATCTCTTGAAGGACGAAATCGACGTTGAAGGCTGGTATTCGTTGGGCTATTCTTATAGGTTTCTCATGAAGATTCACCGCAATCTGAGCCTTTCCTGCGGCAACCAAGGTGGGAGTTCACACAGGTCGAAGAAGAAAGGCGACCGGAAGAAAGTTAGCCTCCATATCTGGTTAGCCTATTTCTTCTCCACAGAGCGGAGATATGACGATGTTGCTTGTGCGGGTACTGCTGGGAAGTCAAAGAACTACAGCTAGCAGAAAGTCTCCCTGTCGAATTTCTTTTTTAAGGATCGGGGCACTAGGTCTAATCCAACCAATGCGAACCCGTACACCCATTGCGCCGCTTATCTGGCGTATTGGTTATGCTCTTTTGCCCTCCCTATGGGCGATGACAGTGTCCTTCGCCCTAACACTATATATCTAGCATGCCAGATGGCCTGGGGTGCCAAATTGTCTTTATGTCCGGTAGCTCTATGCTTGATATACCGGTCTCTTGGGGAACTGCACTGTCGCCCCGCTCCACGAAATCTTCGTATCGTCGGGCCCTGGCACTTCTTCAATGCATGGGCGTACAGCTTATTTCTAGAGTTTGCACCCCGTTCACTCCAGCCCTCTCAAGCTTTCCCCGTATGCTGGAGTTTGCCAGCGCAGAGCCTCCTTCCATCTCTTCACAGCTGTTCGATATCAGAGGAAAGCTGACGAGCATTCCTACATATTCCCCCAGCACCATCCCTTCTGGCGTCTGGCCAGCCATTCTGCGCCACTAGCCGATCCACATCGTGAGTGCAGCGATGGTGTCACCGGGAGTAGTGCATCCAGTCAGCAATCTTCGTTGACACGGTCAGTGCTAGAAACAGAGCTGAGGGATTGGGCCTGTCCATCTGGCCAGTGTATTAATATTTCGTCGTGGTGGCACAGTCTATTTTGAGCCGTATTACCTTTTCTGGTTTGGTCGGAACTTCGGATATGACCAGCATATGAATAGACTTCATGGGTTTTTGTGTTTCTTCAGATTCACGAGCTGTCCATTGAGTCTAGTTATGAAGTGATTCTTGAGCGAGACCTGCACGCTGCCTTTCATTATGCTGATGGCTGGGGTATGGACTACCTCGGCCTCTATTATCTTTTGACCTCAGTTGGCCAAGATGACCTTGCTGCTCTTGTTTAGAAATGCCGCAAGATCAATGATGTATGCTGGTTAGTTAAAGAGGCGGCTTTTCGGGACAAGCAAGAGCGCGTATATGTATTGGCCTCTACCCCTTTTGGTATATTGGCATTAGGGCTGTAAACGGAGCGGATACGGAGCGGATATGGGTTTCCGCGTCCGCTCCGAATACGTAACCGATAATTCTATCCGCTCCGAATAAAATTCGGATACGGAGCGGATATTTTAGTCGGATAATATTCGGATTCGAAGCGGATACGGATATTATCCGCTTCGAAATATTAGACCTGATAAGAGGTATAAGTGACCTAAAAATTAAAAAAAAAATAGAAAAAAAATCTGTAAATTCTAAAACACATAAAATACCCACACAATCTCTAAATATTCATACAAATAACATAGATTGAAAGTTCAACTACTACTTGACAATTAAAGAACCACTAAAATTTTCAATGTAGTACATAACCATTCATAAGTTACATGTCTCAAATTAAATTACATGTCCAAATTCTCTAAAATCTAAAGATAACAACCAAATATTTTGAAAATATTTATCAACTTCTTCATTCTCCTTCTCCATATATGACCTTGAGCATAAAATTCTGCAAAAAAAAAGTAAAGTATTAGTAGTATTATGCAATAGAATATGAGAGGTAGTTCCGGATGAGAGGGAGAGACAGAGGGAGAGACTAGGAGGGCCGGAGGGGAGGAGCCGGAGGGGGGGGGGCGGAGGGAGGGGGGAGCGCCGGAGCTTGGAGGGGGAGAGGGCCGGAGGGGGGGGGGGGGGAACGCGAAGGCCAGAAGGGGGACAGGGAGGGGGGGGGAGTTCCAGATGACAGGGAAGGGCGGGGGGATTCCGGATGACAGGGAAGGGGGGGGGAGTTCCGGATGAGAGGGAGAGACAGAGGGAGGGACTAGGGAGGGCCGGAGGGGAGGAGCCGGAGGGGGGGGCGGCAGGGGGGGGAGCGCCGAGCTCGGAGGGGGGGGGAGGGCCGGAGGGGGGGGGGACGCAGAAGGCCAGAAGGGGGGGGGGAGGGGGAGGGTCGGAAGGGAGAGCCGCCGGACGGGGGGGGGGGGGAGGGGAAGGGAGGAGGGGGGATGCTGGGGAGGGTCGGACTATCGGAGTCGGAGGGGAGGAGCCGGAGGGGGGGGAGGTCGGAAGGGAGGAGCCGCCGCCGAGTGAGGGGGGGGGGGGGGGGGGGGAGGGTGGAGACACTCGGAAGGGAGGAGCCGCCGGAGGGGGGGGGAGGACAGGAGACTTACCGCCACCGCGCGCAGGGGAGCCGCCGCCGCCTCCGCGTCTGCAGGATCCCACAGCAGCAGGTCACCGCTCGCCGCCTCGCCGACGCCGGGAAGGAGGAGGCAGCCCGCAGGGCCGCGCCGCAGGAGTGGATATGCCGATTTAGGGTTTTCTTTCGACTGGGAACGAGGGAGAGGGGGGACGGGGGAGTCGACTCTGGATCGGGTAGGGTTTTTAGCTATTTAGGATATATTTTATATATTAGTATGGCCATAGATGGAAGATCGAATGGCCAGAATTAATCTACTTTCGGATCGGATCTTAAACAGAGCGGATCTCCTATTTCCGCGGACGCTTCGTTTAATATTCGGATATTATCCGTATCCGAATCCGCTCCGTCGGATATCTGTTAAACGAATGGATATGCCTAATCGGATACGGACTCGGATCGGATCCGGATATTATCCGGATCCGTTTACAGCCCTAATTGGCATACCAGTATGGCTCTTCTCATTTTCCTTATGGCATTTTTTTTTCACCTCACCATTGTTCTCATTTGAGGCTTTTATGGATCAGATCCGTTGCAAAGAGCACAGGAGAAGGTATCATGAGCTTACTATGAGAGTCCAGAGACCTGACCATTTTGTCAAGGAAACTGTTCCTTCTCCGCCTCCTACCTCGAAGTCATCGGCTAGAAAATCTGATGTAGCAAAGGCTGTTGCTGAAGCCACAAGGGCTTCAAAAAGAAGGAAGAAAATGCCTTCAGGAGTGGCGATCGCCCCAGAGGGTCCAGCAATCCCCTCCTTCGAAGAGTTTGCCAGTCGACTTGCCGATGATGTGGCCCCAGGTGCTCTTTTATCATCTTTCTTTTGCTTTCTGTTCTTGTGGCTGTTCACTTACTTTAATAATCTGTTGGACAGAGCCAAGCGGCGTTGCCCAGGCAACCACTTCTTCTAACTTGGAGCCTGAACCCAGGGTGTCTCCTACGGTCGAGGCGATGCCAGTAATGGCGCCAGTGCTTTCTCCTATCCAAGAAACAGCAACGTCTAGAGACGTATTTGTCTCCTCTCAAACTATAGAATTTTCAATCTTAGCCGGAGAGCCTCTTCCTCCGGTAGCTGGTCCCCGGCGAGGTGGAGACAGACCTCTCATCATTTCATGGATTACGCTTTGTCTCTTTGTCACTAACTCTTCTTTCTCTTTCAGCCGGCGCTATCCCCTTGAACCCTTCTACCACAAGCAAACATGCAGCAGTGAAGGCTGTGGTTCGAAGGGCCAAACGGCCATTATGAACTGTTCGTGCAAGTTCTCATGCCTCCGCCAGATTGGCACTCATAAAAATGCAGAGAGGTGGTCGGGAACCTTCCCCTGATGGCCCTGAGAATCCGGTGACCATATCTTCAGGTAGCTCCTCGGGTTCTCATACCCTCTATTCATCGGACAACGACCCCCTAGCCGGAGAAGCACATGGGGAGCTGGCGAAGGAAAGGATAGCAGCCTTAGAGGGCATCGAAGACGATTCCAGAAGCAGCGTGGCCGCTACTTTGCCTGTCAGTGCAGAGGAAGATGTTATGATGCCTACTGGGCCTGTTCTTGTAAGTATGGCTGCTTTGCTTTTCCATTGAGCATTCTTCTGGTGCAGACTCTTTAACAAGTTTGTCTATTCTACGTAGGAATCTGACCCAGACATCCCCGCCTCCAAATTGCAGTCAGCGGCTAGCCTTGAGCCTTTACCTGTGATGGCAATGGTGCCATACAAGCCGCCTTTGGTGGAGGCACCGAGCGCTCCGGCTGAGACCGCTCCCGTGAGCAATGATCCTTTGCTTGAAGCCTCTTCTGATGACCATTCATATGCACAAATTCCTCAAGCGGCGCTTGCACCTGTTGGTAGTGGTGCAGTCTCTTTGGAGGTAGTGGTGACCTCTGCTCCTATGGCTGAAGTGCAACAAACTCCTTCAACAGGCGACATGGCTACCGCGGTTGCATTGCCTTCTTCATCATATGAGATAGACGTAAGCTTGTGGTCTGATGTGGATGCCCAGGTGCACTTTGAAGTGCCACCTGTCGTTTCTTTCGGGGTTGTACCTTCTTTTAACGCCATAATCAAGCACAAATGTCTACATTGCGCTTGATGGCGAGTCAAAAACCCGATATCAGTTATGAGGCTATGAAGCACGTGGCTGATAAGCTCACTGAGGTTTTAGCTTTTATGGGATGCCCCTTGATTGGTTGGCTGAAAGAGTCATATACTGCTTAACTGTAAAGCGTCGGCATTACGTTCGCCACGAAATGCCAGACCAGTTGACAGCTTTAGAGATGCAGCAATCTGAGTATGAGGCAGTGTTAGAGCCTCTACAGGCCAGCAAGGACCATCACTGATCTGCAATGCGAAGCTCGATGCCACCTCGGAGGACTTAAAGGCCAAGATTGCGAGACTGCAAACTGAGCTAGCCACTGCCAAGGTTGAGCTGGATGGGGTAGCACTTGCCTGGGAGCGGCGGAAGAGGCCCTTTTGCTAAGTGAAGGCCAAGCTGCCTCAGCCGAGGAAAGGGTGCGAGAGATTCAGGCTCAGAAGAGCAGCTTGAAGGAGAGGGCCTCCTCACTCTATTTGGGTATTTTTTCCTTAGAAGATCTCTTTAGGGATGTGGAGTAGATCTCCCCATATTTTCTTTGTCCCCTTTCGCACATGTCTTCCCGAGGTAGTACTTCGATGATGTGTAGCTCAACTTTTTGTTAATGAAAAGCATTTCCTTTTGTTGATTGATGTTTCCCTCCATGTACTTTATGGATGCACCTTATTTATGTTAGTCTAAATATATATATATATATATATATATATACTATTAAATAATTCTCATTATCGGATTGAGCGCCCTTTGGGTTTTCACTCACCCGACCCCCTCTTGCTTTTGCCTACACGCCCTTTCGGTTTTCGTGTAGCGGGGTACCCGATTTTGCCCATGGTGCCCTTTACGGGGTTTCACCATGGCTAGGCTTCAGTCCTTTTTACCCTTACTCGGTGGGGTAGTCCAAGTAAGTCCGACGAGGCATCTCTTTTTTTTTTCTGTAGGGTCTTATCCTTTCGTAGTTGTCTTCTAGTTGAGTCTTGAGGTGACGGGATCTTTTGCCATCCATTGACCATCAAGGTGACGGAATCTTCTGTTGTCTGTTAACTGTTAGTATGACAGGAACTTTTATTGTCAAACAACGGTCTTCTATTGTTCGGTAACCATCGGTATGACATGGACTTTTGCTGTCAATCGACCATCGGGGTGACAAGAGCTTTTGTCGTCTGTTGACTATCGAGGAGACAGGGCCTTTGCCATCTATCGACCGTCGAGGTGACGGGATCCTTTGTCGTCGGGTGACTGTCGAGATGATGAGACCTTTGCCGTCAGTTGACTGTCGGGGTGACAGGACCTTGCCGCCGGGTGATTGTCGAGATGACGGGACCTTTGTCGTCAGTTGACCGTCGGGGTGACGGGACCTTTGTCGTCGGTTGACTGTCGAGATGACGGGACCCTTGCCGTCAGTTGACTGTCGGGGTGACGGGACCTTCGTCGCTGGGTGACTGTTGAGATGACGAGACCATTGTCGTCAGTTGACTGTCGGGGTGACGGGACCTTTGCCATCGGGTGACTGTCGAGATGACGGAGTCAATCACTCGATCTGTTGAAATTTGACATTTACCTTTATTTTTCCTTTTTTTTGTTTCTCTTTATCGAATTGGGCGCCCTTTCGAGTTTTCACCCAATCTGACCCCCTCTTACTTTTACTGCATGCCCTTTCGGGTTTTCGTGTAGCGGGGTACCCGATTTTGCCCATAGCGCCCTTTGCGGGTTTTCACCATGGCCAGGTTTTGGGTCCTTTTTGCCCTTGTCGAGAGGACAAGTCCGACGAGGCATCTCTATTTTTAGCCTCCTTTATTTTATTTTATTTTTTTGAAAGGATGTAAGGACATTGACGCAATTTGTTGACATCCTGATCAACGTCAGCTGCTTGAGCTTGTGACGCTTCCCTCCCCGTTTCGCCACCCAATTGCCTGTGCGGCCTCGTGCTGCGTTGGCGTGACCGCCGGTGGGACTTTGCTATTTGAATGATGTTGATCTCTTGGGCTTGTTGCCATCGTTAGCTTTCATTTGACACAGGCATGTTTGATGATGACGTCGGTCATTTGGACTTGTTGACGTCAGCTCATAGGTCCCTGCCACGAAAGATGGTAAGGGTTAGATCAATTAGATAGCAATCCATCATGCATGCTAAAGCACAAAAATCCTTATTTAAGTCTCTTTATTTCTTTTGTGTTTGAGGAGAAACATGAAGTTTTTGTTCTCTTTTCTTTTAAAGGTCTTTTTCAAATTTGAAGATGTACGGAAAACTCGAACAATCTCCACATAATTCACCAAGAAGTGATATGCCTACTAAAACGGGGGGAACTCCTTTCATTGTTCTCCCTTCGAAATTAGCGGAAATCACGGGAATCTCTTAGATTCGTTGGGACGTTCGTTGCCTCAGAGCCATGGTCCAGCTAGCGTATGGCTGCCTCTTCTTCCTTTTTTTGCCATGCTTTTACACGCCATTCTTTTTGCATTTTTTTTGCTCTTCGTCATCGGTGACTGGCGTCCCGGGGGTTTAAGGGTTTTATTTTTTTTTTGTATTTTTGTCTATTTCATCATTTTTTTCTTTTCTTTCATGCGGGAGATTGAGTGTAGAAACTCCCTGTTGTTGCAATTGCAACATTTGTTTGTGGCCGAGCTCCTCATCCGTCAAATAAGCTACTCGAGTCTGGTTCCTGTTCACTCTCTTGCTGTTCATGACGCTGGCCGCTGAAGTGCGGGTGACACGCATGGTACAGCTTCAAGTGTCTTCCGTTGAGGGGTGAAAACTACACTTCACCCTGATGGTTGACTAGGACGTAGGCACTGCCTTCGTAGACTCTTTGCACTACGTATGGCCCAGTCCAGTTCACATTCAACTTCCTTTTTGGGTTACCGGCCATGACTTCTCTTTTCTTGACCATTACCAGGTCTCCTTTCTTGAATTCACGACCTTTGACAAGCTTGTCGAAGGCACGTGCTATGGGCAACCTATAGACCTGAATGTTCTGTTGTGCTCGTAGTCTCTTTCCCTCCAAGTCGGAGAGTTCTTTGAGCCTCCTTTCAATGTTGGTCTAATTCTCAGGGGCCAGCCCATGTTGGATGGCTACACTGAGAGATGGTACTTCCAGTTCTACCAGGACTATGGCTTCTGAACCGTACACCAGGGAGAAAGGTGAACAACATGTTGGTGTCTTGTAGATGGTCTGGTAAGCCATAGGCCTCAACTCATACATCCGGTCCTCCCAATCTCTTTTGTTGGCACTGACTATCTTGGCCAGAAGGGTGCACAACATCTTGTTAAAAGCTTCCGCCAGACCATTGGCTTGCGGATTGTAGGGAGTGGACGTCCTCCAGTCTATTTTGTATTGGAAGCCATTTGGACACCTTCTGATTTTTGAAGTGTGTTCCATTGTCTAATATGATCCGGTCTGGGCTCCCGAATCTGAAGATGATGTTTCGCTGGATAAAGCGTGCCACCAACTCCCCTGTTACTTCTTTTAATGCCACGGCCTCAACCCATCTTGAAAAGTAATATGTGATGGCCAGGATGTATTTACATCCAGAAGAGAAAGGTGGCAAGGGGCCTACAACATCTGTTCCCCATTGTGCAAACGGCCAGCTCGGAATGGTCGAATGCAAGTGCATTGAAGGTCTTCTTGGTATGACCACATGTTCTTGACACTTTTGACACGTTTTGGAGAATTTGCCACAGTCTTCGAACATGTCGCTCGACAGTAAGCCAAGATTTTTATTTCTATTTTCATTTTCGGCCCAGCCTGGTGGGCGCCAGCAGTTCCAGCGTGCAACTCTTTCATGATCCTCCAGGCCTCTTCAGGTGACAGGCACCTCAAAAGATCTTTTTCTTGGAGTCTGCCATAATTCTGAACAGAACTCTGCCTCTTAGCTCATATGAGTCCTTTGTTTGACCAATTTGATCCTTTCTTCTCTTTGCTTTGGAAATTGTTGGTGCTTGAACCACTACGCAGGGGCTCTCGCCAATCTTCTTGCATGATCTCTTCAGCCACGGACACTTCCTCTTGGCCGTTCTCTTCATTTTCAGACTCATCTTCTATCATGCTGGGAACTTGTCGTCGATTCATGACGACAACTTCCAACTTCTCATTTGGTGGCACTGCCAAAGAGCTGGCCAATTTTGCTAGAGCATCTGCTTGTGCATTTCTGCTCCTGTCGATGTGCTCTATTTCTATTCGATAGAATTTTGACAGCAGTCTCTTGACTTTTCGGTGGTATGGCAGCAAGTCTGGCTTTTTGACATCAAACTCCCCTTGCACTTGTTTAACAATCAGCATCGAATTACCAAACACTTGCAGTACCCTAATATTCATGAAAAGGGCCACTTGCAAGCCAATAATTAGGGCCTCATATTCAGCCTCATTGTTTGTGCATGGCTTGTTAATTGAGCAGGAGGTGTGTGTGACCTCTCCTTCGGGTGACTTCAGGACGATGCCTGCCCCTGCTCGTACTCTTGCACTGCCATACACAATCGTTTCTATTCTTGACGCCCCATCAAAGTATAGCTGCCAGGTAGCTGTTTGCAACTGGTTCACTTCGAGGGTCTCATCTTCTGGTAGCTCTGTGATGAGCGGGGAATTTTCTGGCACGGGATGAGCCGCAAAGAAATCAGCTACTGCCTGCCCCTTGATTGCCTTTTGAGGGATGTATTTGATGTCGAACTCCATCAGTATAACAGCCCACTTGCCTATTCTTCCCCTCAACGCCGATTGGGAGAGGATGTATTTGATGGGATCGGCTCTGTAGATTAGCCTAACCTCATGTGATAGCATGTAGTGTCTCATTTTCTTAGCTGCGAAAACCAAGGCTAGGCAAACTCTCTCAATTGGAGAATACCTCACTTCTGCACCTACTAACCTTCGACTGAGGTAGTAGAGAGCCTGTTCTTTTCCTTCCTCATTTTTCGGTGCCAGCATAGCTCCCAGAGAGTGCTCCGTGGTTGCTATGTATAGGATGAGAGGGCGGCCTTTTATCGGAGCACCCAGCACTAGTGCAGTGTTCAAGTATGTCTTCAGTTGATCCAGAGCATTTTGACACTCTTGGTTCCATTGAAAAGGGACGTCCTTCCCCATTAGCTTGTGGAAAGGGTAACATTGCCCAGATAAATTTGAGACTAACCTACGGATGTAGGCCAGTCGCCCTTGCAGTGACCTGAGCTCAGCCAAGTTTTTTGGTGGCGGCAGTTCTTGGATGGCTTTAATCTTAACAAGGTCAATTTCTATTCCCATGTATCGGACGATGAAGCCCAGAAACTTGCCACTAGATACCCCGAATGCGCACTTCATCGGGTTCATTCTCAGCTCATACCGCCTTAACCTTTCAAAAACGACCCTGAGGTCAGCCAGGTGGTCTTCTCTTTTTCTGGTTTTGACCACCAGATCATCAATGTAGCACTCCACCTTCTTGTAGAGCAGCTCATCAAAGATTTTTTCATTGCTCTTTGGTAGGTAGCCCCAACATTCCTGAGACCAAAGGGCATTCTCTTGTAGTGGAAGATCCCTTTAGGTGACCTGAAAGCAGTGTGCACCCTTTCTTGTTCCACTATCCAGATTTGGTTGTAGCCGGATGATCCGTCCATGAATGATAAGCTTCATGTCCGGTGGTCGCATCTATCATCACTTCAGTGATTGGCACTGGAAAGTCATCTTCTGGACAGGCCTTGTTAAGATCTCAAAAGTCTACGCAGATCCTGATTTGTCCATCTTCTTTTTGACTGGCACGATGTTTGCTAACTAGGTAGTGTACTAGTTTTCTTCAACAAAATTCACGCCTATCAATTTCTCCACTTCTGTGAACACCTTGTTTATCAATTCCGGTCTCATCCTCCTAGGAGATTGCTTGACCGGTTCTATTTTCGGGTCAATTGCCAAGATGTGTTGTGCCACGTCAGGGCTGAGTCCTGGCATTTCTTTGTAATTCCAGGCAAAACAATCCCGGAACTCTTTTAACAGCTGGACATACCGCTGCTTGTCTTCTTCTGGGATGAGGGCACTTAGGAAGGTTGGTCTGTAATCATCTTCTGTGTCGAGATTCACTTCTACCAACTCATCATGTGTCTTGGCCGCCATCTTCAAACTCTTCTGGTGCTGGCTGAGGCCACAAAGCCTTCTTCATCAGCTTCTGCTTCTAGCACGTCCATATATTCTTTTTGATGGTCTTCAGTTAGCGTACTCTCTTGAGTCCCTTCTGTTTGCTGGGCCTCTTGGCTTGGATTTTGCGATATGCCTATTGTCACCTCTTGGTCTCTTGCCTCTGCTGAGCTCACTGAGACTAGCTGGGCAGTCTCGTCATTACTGTTTTCTCCAGCTTTCGGGAGTACCTGGGTAGTAGGGAGCTCCACGGGAGTACATGTGGGAGGAACTCTTGCCCCCTAGGGAGGCTCATCATTTGTGCTTGTGGCTGTTGCAGATGTGTCTCTTTCTTCATGGTAGTCATCATAAACCACCCCTGATGGGCTCTCTTCTGTTTGGTTGGCTATACTGATCATGCCAACGGTATAGCTTTCTCCCAGTGACAAGACGAGTCCTAGGTGCTGAGTGATTTTTAACAAATCCCTGTCCATATTTGGATGGTACCATAGTTTTCTTAACATCTCCCTCTGGATGAGACGTTGACGAAGAGGGATTTGTTGTCTTTCAGCCAGTCTGGTGATTGTGCTGGACATGTCGGAAAACCCTATGATTGGTGATAAGGGATCTCCAGTCTCTTCAGGGATTTTACAGTCATCATCCTTTCTCATTGGCTGCTCCTCAGCTGCATAGAAGACCGTAAAGCGGCCAACCTGGGTGAGCTATCATCATGGTCTTCAACGCCCTTACTGTTTGACAGTCTATTTCGGCGGCCGGCTTTATAAGGCCTTCTGACACCAAAATAAGTTCAGGCTCTTCATCTTCTATTTGTGAAGTAGATTCATGCCTGCAACCTGGGGCATCACATGACTGCACATCCACTTTTTCTGTTGATGCAGACTCTTCAGCGGTGACCCCTGGGGGGGTGGTGGAAACCACTCCTCAGCGATGATGATCTCTTTTCCTTTTCCCTTTTAAGGGACTTGGCTTTCCGAGTGTTCCTGATACAAATCAGCATCAAGGAGGTGACACTCATATACTTCAAACGGGTGTGCATCAGCGAAAACCCTTTGCTCTTCCCCTTCTTTTATGTATTTAATACACTAGTGCAAAGTTGATGGGATGACTCCATTTTGATGGAGCCAAGGCTGACCCAACAAAGCCTTGTAGGATGTGCCTGCATTGATCGCCGCTTCAGGATCTACAAAAATTCTATTCAGGGGCAGCCCATTCAATTGCCCCCTCATGTACAGTGGTCTGTTGTGAGTGGCCATGGGGAGGAGCATGTCCTCCGAAGTAAATGTAATGGACTCCGCATTGGCGACAGTAGCTTCTACTTGCATTTTGCTAGGCAGGTCTCATGTTGTGCTGGAGTTTGCAGGGCTGTGATCAGCGCCTTTCTGGTTTTTTCACTTAATGATAAGATTTCCCAAACACTAAAACCGTGTAGGGATTTATTGAGTAGCTTGATGATTCTGCTTTCTGCTCGACATCATCCAGCTTCAATTTTTCTTTGTCATTGTGCCTGTCCTAGCTTGGAGTTCTATGATAGGATCGCTCTGCTTATTGACGGCCTTCTCTTGTACCATTGGGGGTGCATACAGTGCTTTAGTCTGCTCTTCTGCTGCCAAAAACTCAGCAAAAGATGGGATCGTGCCCCCACCTCTTCATTAGCATAGAGCCCGGAGGAGGTGGAACTTGCACCCCTCGAACTTCGGGTTCCGGGATTTATAGGAGGGCTCCCCCCGGAAGATGATATTTTGATTGGCTGGAGGAGGGCGTCCCCACTTTCTTCCAGATCTTGTTATGAACTCAGTCCCTGAGGGCCCGACTTGATTAACATCATTAGGCGGAGGATAGAATTCCTCTTCTTCATGATGCTTCACCAAACCCAGCAGGTAGGAAATAGTGTTGCATGAGAGGGCTGCAACTACCTTCTTTTTCTGGATCTTCTTTTTTTTTTTTTTTTTGCTGGCTCTTGCCCTATATAAGTCCTCTTTAGGCTGGGGTGTCTCTTGTTCAGTGGTGCTTCCAGAGTCAACTTCTCGAGCTCTTCCCATGGAACGTATTCTTGCAACTGGACAGGATGCCTTTCGAGCTGCTCATATTTGTCCAGTTCATCGATTAGCGCTTGCAAGAGCTCAGTAAAGGGCTGCCCCCTCTGTACACTGGTAGAGGCATTTGACGCCTTCTATTGCTAGTGTTTCTTTAGATGACAACCCTGGGTTCTATTGGGTGCCATACCGGGGCGACAATTGGTGGAGGCGGTTGAGGTGTCACTCCCCGAATATGTACTTTTGGGGTTGGCTTTTCATTTGTTTTCTTCTTTGCCTTGCCAGGCACCTTTGTCACTCCTACTCCTTGATCAGGGTGAGGATAAGGCTCTCATATGTTTTCTCCGTGCTGGCCTCGGAGATCTCTTCTGGCAATTACTGATAAAGAGAGATCATGTTGACTGCAGCTTGCCGAGCAGGGAGTTCATGTGGCTGAGGCGGATCGACCTTGTAATCCCCCATTTGCAATTCCCCCTTCTTGATCAAAGACTCTATGATGTCTTTAAAAACATAGCAGTCTTCTAGAGGATGCCCCAGGATTTGGTGGTACAGACAGTATCGGGGATCATCCTTCTTTGCAGCCTAGTCGGGTCTTTTAGATGTTGGAAGGGTGATCTTGTTGATTTGATACTCCAATCAAACAGTGTCTGGTCTTTTCTTTGGGGAGGAGTACAGCTTCCTCATCTTGTCTTGGAAAGGGATAACCTTTCTCTGTGGTTCAGTTTTGTTGTCAGAGGATCGGCCACTGCTTGCCCCCATCTCTTTGCTTCTCAAAAGTTTTAAGGTCCACCGCATGCACCTTCTTCCCAGCAGGCTTCTTATCGGCCAGCTTGCTCTTCTGGCTTGTGAATGAGTTGGTGGGGTATTTTACCAAGAAGGCTTCTACTTCCGCCACCACACTGTTTAGCCTGTCGAATGACCAGATCTCCATTCCGATCATTTTCCAGTAGTTCTCTTCTCAGACTTTGCTTGCAGATTTAAACTGCATCTTCTTGATGGGGAGGTCGTTTGCATATCATGCTTAGGTTCCTCCATCGTTGGATGTAGTCCAGTGTTGATTCATTTTCATTTTCGTTTGGTTGCATAGAGCTCAGCCACTGTGACCTCCCTCTCAGCAATATAGAATCTTTCCCTGAATTTCTTTGCATATCTATCCAATCAATATGGACCCTGCTGGCAGACTAGAGTACCACTCAAATGCCAGGCCGTTAAGGAGGAGCCGAAGAACTTCAACAGGTACAATTCATCGACTGCCAGGTCCCCCATCACGTTGATGTAATAGGCTATATGCTCTTTTGGGGATCCTCGCCCGTTGAACTTATCAAACTTCGGAGGCTTGGTAATGCCTGGAGGCAGTCTTTTCACAGCATGGTGTGCAGGGTAAGGCACCTTATACGCATCAAAAGCCATATGCTCTCCGTCTCCCCGTTCGGCGAGCTTCATTTCAATATCTGTTCCACCATTAGCTTGCTGATGATGGCAGGGTTCACTTGTTGAGGATAGAAGTGGGCGGTTGATTGCTAGGAGTGTTGATGACGGCCACCGGTGGCACGGGGGTGGCTTTTGGTTTTCAAGTTGCTGCTCAGGAGCATGAGCAGGCAATGACTGTTGCTGCGTAGAATAGGCTTGTAGCGGCTGATATGGTTGTTGCTGCTGCTGGAAGAACTGCGGCTGCAGGAGCTGGTATTGAGCCTACGGGCGTGGCTGCTGAGCCGTAGCCACAGACGACTGTTGTGGTTGTTCATTGACTGGTCGCACGACAGTGCGCTGGGCCGAAGCCTCGATTGACCCTAAGGTCCCTTGAGGAGTCTCCCCTGAGCCCTCAGCTTCTCGGGATGCATGTCTCTCAGTCTCTTTACCTTTAATCTGCTGTTTAAGTGCTTCAATTTTGGCCTAGTACTGTTGCAGCAGCTCTAGGACATATGGATCTAGGGGTGCAACCAGAGGAATCTCCCGTAATGTGCCCCAGGAGTCATTTCTGGTGGTGGTGGTGGGGGAATCTCATCGTTGCCCCCACTGCCCTGGGCGGTGACCACATTGGCACTGACCGCCATCATTTGCATTGTAGGTGCATCAACATTTCCATACACGACTGCTAAGGCTGCTGCCGCTGCTCTCTCCTAGTCACGGCACCAGGTCTTTCTGCCAGTTCGCTAGCTCTTGGTTTTTGGTTGGCAGAGCCCCGTAGCGGCTCCCTACACCTGCCATGTGGCATGCAAAGATTTTGATGTTCCCGTTTTGGTCTCTTTCGACCCTTCGGGAGGGAAAGGACAATCTCTTGAAAACAGATATTCTCGGCGTAATCTTTTTAGGCCGAGTGTGAACGTGCTCACAAGGCACATCATTTTCTCCTGAGCTGCTTTGAGCTTCAGCTTGTGAGTCGTCCATGGCCCTCAACAATCTTGTTCGTTGTAGAGGAGAGGTTGCAAGGCCAAGGATGTGGTCACGTGGCCTTTGCGTCCTTTCTTATTGGTGGCGGCGCGCGGCCAAGATAGCGGGCACCGGTTGGTTCCCCCGAATAACTGGGATGCACGAAGATTGTCGCAGCTCCATTCTCTTGTCATGGAAGCGGGATAGGCACATGCCCCTCCCTGTCGGACCCTGGCCTTGAATCCTTGGGCGGCTTCTGATAGCTGGGGACCTCCACAACAGTTGTTTCTTTGGTGCTTCTTATCTTAGCATGGCTTCTTCATCCTAGGCCTCTGCATCTTCTTAGGTGTCCAAACTTGTTTGAATTTGACTAGCTTTGGGGGCAGCTTGCCCTTAAAGGTGTTGTACATCTCCCTCTTGCCTGCTAAGGCTTGAAAGGGGTCCTTACGGGCACCGTGGGTGTAACCCGTTCTGGTATAGCCTCAGCTCTTTTGACTTGCAAATAAATTCTCATGTCACCAATCTGCACACTCTTCCCTGAATCGGAGACTCGCGCACGGCGAGTGACAATGTTCTCATGCTCTTTACTTGTCGGAAATGTTTGTTGGTCCTTTTCCCTGTCTCTTGTTTGATTGCCATGCTCCACGTGATGAACGTGGAAGCTCAACTTCTTAGGGATCTCTTTGACTCCAGCTTCATGCACTGCTTCAGCTCTAGCTTCTACTTCTGTTCCAGCTCCTGGGTGCAGGATATCGACGAACGCAACCCCAAAAAGTTAAGAAACCCCACAACTGGAGGGAAGCTTCCGAAACGAGTTGGCACGGAAAGGTAGCCGTACCTGGCATGATCTTGGACAACCAGAGGTCCAAAACGTACTCCAGCCATTGTTCTGTTAGTACCCCCTGTCAGTTAATTCAAAACGATAGTTAGTATTGAGTATAAAGGCCACAGGGCTTTCTATTCTGGCGAAGAGATGAAGGAAAGTTTGGTCCCACTGGACGTGCCAAGCTATGGAAATGGATTTATGGATCCATCACAATATTTTAAAATTTAAGTGTTCTTTTATCATGTTCCCATATTTATGGATGTGTATTGCGAATTCAAATCCCGTCGGGTGCTACTTGAGCGACAGTGACGAGAGATGAACCCACAATCGCATAGCGTAGGCATGCCAGTTACCGAAGTGACAACAAATGATCTGCCTTCGAGGGTCGAAGGACTTTAAGTTTATTGTGCACACCGTTTGACTTCGTCAAACGAAGATGGGTGTCGGATCCTGGACCAATATCCCGTCGTTGCCTAAGTGCAACAGCGTTAATTAGATCTTTTTTAAAGAGAAAACTTTGATTAATCTCCAGAATAGAAGGTTTTGTGGCCTAAAATGGGACATCCGATAAAAGGCACAGAATGAAACCACAAAATGCAGTTAAGACTGCAAGATAGTTAGATGTGCGTGTGTGTGCTTTTCATCTTTTAAATGTCAATTTGCATGCTCATTTATTTGTTCTTTTATTTGTTACACATTTTTTTGTTTTAATCATGCAATAGGTTTGACATGCTTTGATTGTCATTGTTCTTTCCATGATTTGAAGTCATTTAGTCGTTTGTATGCCCAAGTATCATCATGCACAACTCATTTGATTTGACACACAAAACGATACGGTAGCCCAAACCATTCTGCAGGGGCGAACCGGCAGACAAAACCATTCTGTAAGGACAAACCGGCAGGGGCCATTCTACGGGGGCGGACTGACAGGGGCCATTCTGCAGGGGCGAACCAGCAGGGGGCATTCTGCAGGGGCGAACCGGCAGGGGGCATCTACAGGGGCGAACCGGCAGGGGCCATTCTGCAGGGTGAACCGGCAGGGGCCATTCTGCAGGGGCGGACCGGCAGCCAAAACCATTCTACATGGGTGAACCGGCAAAGGCCATTCTGTAGGGGTCAACCGATAGGGGCCATTCTGCAAGGCAGATTGATTCTACAAAGGTAATATTAAAGGGGCTGCAGATTCACTCATGCGGAAGAAAACGAGAGATCTAACCGATTCAAATGCTTAAACGGAATTCGGCAGCATTTCCTCTCATACCGATGATGGGGGGGAACATGGTAACGTCCACCACAATGGAGATGGTAGCGGAAGCAAGGTATATGTCAAAAGATGACATCACCGAATGGCACACGGTGCCGGTTACCCCAAGGCACGCCTAAGGGGGGACCGGTTGATACCGAGACCAAAAGGGAACCCGATTAGCTATTGAGCGATGTGTGAGTCCATTTAATAGGCCCAGATATCGCATTATCCAGCCGAAGTCTCATGGAATTCTCATTTGCAGACGAATCTACAAGGTCAATGGTTCTGAGCAAGTGATCGGCAAGAGTTCTATTCAAAATGAATCAGCAGGAAACCCTGCCGGATCGGCCATGCCGTATCAGCACAATTTTCAGGCCTAAGTGATACGGCAGCCCTATTTATGCACAGTTCTCAGAATCCGTAAGGAATCTAAATGTCCCATCGGGAGGATAGAGCGTTTGACCCATATGGACAGCGTTTGCGAGCTTAGACAGGATACAGGCATCGATTATCCAACCCTTGATGTTCAAAGTCTCATGGAAAAGCGGATACGGCAAGCCTGTTTGGACATGGTTCTCAAAATCCACTAGGGATCTGAGCATCCAATTTGGGGGACAGAACCCTTGAAATATGAGGAACCAATCCACAGGCTTGAACCGGGCCCAGATATTGGTTATCCAGCCCTTTGTGTTCCAAGCCACACGAAAAAGCGATACGGCAGGCCTATTTGGACATGGTTCTCAAAATCCACGAGGGATCTGAGCGTCCAATTTGGGGGACAGAACCCTTGAAATATGAGGAACCAATCCACATGCTTGAACCGGGCCCAGATATTGGTTATCCAGCCCTTTGTGTTCAAAGTCGCACGGAAAAGCAATACGACAGGCCTGTTTGGACATGGTTCTCAAAATCCACGAGGGATTGAGCATCCAATTGGGGGACAGAACCCTTGAAATATGAGGAACCAATCCACAGGCTTGAACCGGGCCCAGATATTAGTTATCCAGCCCTTTGTGTTCAAAGCCGCACGGAAAAGCGATACGGCAGCCCTTCCGAGACCTGGTTCTCACAGCACGCGAAGAATCTGAGGGTCCAGTCGAAAACACATAACCTTTAGCACGAGGTGACACCTTTCATGAACTCGAACAGGGCCCAGATATTGGCTATCTGACTCTTGGTGTTCAATGTCTCACGAAAAAAGTGATACGACAGAGTCTGGGACAGTGAGAAATGGGCAGCGATGGGGTGTTTGGACTTTTAAAGCTTGAATGAGGAGAGGGAAAGAGAGCCATGCACAGCAGTAGCAAGCCCCCACATCCCTTCACTTGACCCCATTGATTTAGGGTGTGGAATGGCCATGGATGGACCTCTCATGGGGTGCCCTTTCATGGGCCAAGAAGCATTCCATAGCTCCACATAATGGCTCCCTTGGGATGAGGTAAGGCATTAGATTGCCTCCCCCCCCCCCCGCAGCCCAGATGGGGTAAAACACGAAGACTCGTGCAATAAAAGATATAAAAAATAAAAGAAATAAAGAAAAAGGGTAACGTCACATGCATAAACAAACACCCGATCCTATGCGAACATGAATAAACCAAGGAGGGAAGGGGGCAGCCACTTCGGTTAAGCACAATGAAAGAAGGAAAATTATTAAACAAGGCGGGGTTTGCACCATTTTCTATTCATCCATTGTTACTATGCCCGGTACATGCAAAAGGGGAGTGGGAGAAGAGGTTCTTTCACTGCTAAGGGGGAGATTACATAGAGAAGGGAAGAAAACAAAGCAAAACAAAATAGAATATGGGGACTGCCGTAGTAGTCCTTCACCTCCTTCCTCTCCTCTGCTCACCCCTCTTCTCTTTCTATATTTTGGTCTTTTTTTCTCTTCTCTTAGATGGAGCAGGCGCGAGACCAAGCTGCAGGAAGCTCTTCTTTCCTTCTTTTCTTCAGCAGACCAAGCAACCTCCTCCACGTAGCCCAGCCAACAACCGCCTTCTCTCTTGCTTTCTCCCTTCACGAAGACAGCAACCAGCCTTCTTTATCTTGCTCTTCTTACCCCAGTCGAAGAAGACCCCTGCTGCCCCTTTCTCTTCTACCCCAACCAGCAAAAGAATGGGAGGAAGAAGCCCCGTAACCAGCCAGAAAGAGATGGGATCCCCTCTAGACCAACAACCTCCACCTCCTTTTTAACCAGTAGTCTGGGAGAGGGGAGCCCCTGCTTCAGCCCCCTTTTGCCCTTGCTCCAGCCCCCTTTTTTTCTCTTACCAGCCAGTCAACCCCTCAACCCCCACCGTAGGAGCCCAGCCCAGAGAGGAAAAATCCCTCTCTCTCTCCTCCCTGCTGCAGCAGCAGCTTTTGTTGGAGTGGGAGGTGCCGTGGTAGCTTAAAATGACCCCTTGCATGAGGTGCATAGGCCATTGGGTAGATGGGTCTCTTTTGGGCTGTAGGAGAGATCTTTCAGTGGGCTTCCAGATGGTTTTGTAGATGCGAGATTTGGCCCATCTCCCGCAAGGTTCTTTGGCCCATTAAGCCTCGTTTGACCATTTGTTGACCAGTCTCAGATCCCATGTAGACGGCAGCATCGATGGCCGCCGACTACTGGTTGGCGGCAATCCCCATGGACGCTGACCCAAGTGGCGTCCACCTCGCTGGACGCCTGCATGAGGTTGGCGGCCTGATCCCTGGACGTCAATAGGGTTTACCTGGTCTGCGCAACTAACCCGAGATTCCAGCCCACTTGCACCATTCTCTCGGCCATGCAATGCATGTAGCCGTTCCCAAACGGGCATATGGGCCACCTAGGCACCCCTTGACCCAGTAAAAATCCTACATGGCCTCTACCCATTGGTTGGAGCATTTAGCCAAGGATTGCCAAGTGTGCAAGTGTGTTCTTCACACTTGAGCATCCAAGGCTCTCAACCCGAGCTCCACTGTCTATATAATAGCCCTTTGAGCCCTCTGAGCCAGGGGGGAGAGGCTGGACGTCCTTATGCTGCCACTTTGAGAGAGGAGAGAGAAACTTGCACCTTACCTTCCCACCACTCCTCTTCACTCTCTTCACACTTGGGACGTCCAGGAGGCTTGCTTTGGAGCTGGAGGAGCCCTTGCAAGGAGCTACAACATCAGCAACAAGGATCATCTCCTTCCTCTTCCTCTTTTCCTTTCCTCTTACTTTAGCTAGTTTGCATGTTGCACACACCTTCCCACTCACCCTAGGCACGTAGATCACCTTCCTACACACCTAGAAAGGGGTTCCCAACCAAAAATGGAGGGAAGAAGGGTGGTCATAGCATTTGGCCACCCCTCTTCTCAAGTCCGCAACCGGTATGGGACTCGCCTTTTGGGCTTTCTTTCTTCTTTCTGAACATTTGCTACACTGCATTTAGTCTAATAGAGGCTTGTTTATGGCAGGAATATTGTGAACGTGACCGTGGAGCTCTCCTCCTTTGGCCGGCCGAAGAAGGAGAAGTTGGAGCCCCCATCTCCGCCCGCTGCGTGAGGCTACTACAACAACGTGGTCAAAGTACTTCCTTGGGCACAGGTAAGGCCCTGGCGATCACAAACCTCCCCTTTCATCTCTGGTTTTCTTTGTTTCATCCTCAGTCAACCGGGGAGTCAAACAAGTCAACCAATAATCCATCATCGCCAACGAGAGACCAGTGACGTTCGCGAGCACCGGAGGACATCCACCGTCGACAACGGGGACACGGCCGGAGGCGAACAGATGTCCACAGCCTTTTTCTGGCGATCACGGGGGACCACAGTGCTGCCACGGTTTCAGTCTACATCCAGATAGACGGCAAGCGATCTTGCCGCCTATCCAGGTAAGCGTCCACATCTCCTGCCGTTAAGTGTGTTTCAGCGTCCACATAGGTCGTCGTCTACTTGTACTTAGCGTCTGTCGATCATGTCGTCAACATGTTTCTGATGAACTGAGCGTCCATCTGCATGCCGTTTACTTCACAGAAACTGCTATTTTTGACTGTTTTGATCTAGTTTTGCTTTCTGTTTGCTTCCTGTTTGCTTCTAACAGTCCTCAGTCACGGGGGGTTCCTTCCTCTCATCTGTTCTAGCCTCCCTCACATTTTAGGACAGCCATTCTTTGGTCTACAACCTTTACTCGGGGATTCCCTCTCGGGTAAATCGGGTTGGTTCTAAGGAAAACTCTATAAGTCCCTAAATTCTCCGTGGATTCCCTCACGGTACGGGGCAGGAGGACCTTACACCTTCCTATTTAGTTCACCTACTCATCCGGGTTTGAGTAAGATTTGAGAGAACCGTCCAAGTCAAGTCAAGTCAAAGTAATACACAACCTAATCTTTAAAACTTTTGGGACGTGTTTGATAACATTGATTGGTAGAAATGCATACTTCTGCTGAAAACAATGTAATCACTTCAACTTAGAACATTTTAAAATCCATAGGTTGTGTGCTAATGGACACTTGGTTGGACCCTGTTGACATGTCTAATAATAAAACCGCATTTGAATATGATGATAACGTCAATGATGAGATTGTCGGTATGATTAACACCGATGTTCAACTGAAGAGTCGGTTCAGTCATCTTCTCAAGCCGACAATGAGGAAGTTAGCTGAGGGTCACCCCACTCACGCCCATAACGCCAAGAAGACCCCGAGTTTTCCAAACTCATGTCCCGCTATTCGCCCGACGATATCATTCTATGCTTTCCAGGCATACCATTCGGGCAGCAGTTCTCCTTCCCCTCCATCCCATTCTCCCTTCATGCTTCCTCATCTAGGCCCGCTCCTAGGCCTCTCACCCCTTCCCGGACTCTATATCCCCCATCCCTATCTCCACTCATGTTCCTCCCACTCCTTTACCTACTTCTACCCCAATTCCTACCATTCACCCATCTCATATCCAAACCACTCCTCACGCTCAATCCGAATCCATGTCCCGTCTGAGACGGAGGGTCTCATTAGGAAGCTCTTAGCTGAATCCTTGTCTCTTTCCAAGCCTCATTCACTCCAAAACTACTGCAAGCTCCCCAACGCTTACTTCCCTCCGGGTTTCAAGGCCCCGAAGTACCGCAAGTATGACGGGACCTCCGATCCCCAATTCCATCTTGCTGGCTTCACCATGGACTCCATCGGTGGCTGTACGATCGGGTCCTCTTGGTCCACCTCTTCCAACAATCGTTAGAAGGGAGGCTTTGAGGTGGTTTACCTCTTTGCCCGCATCGGATCTTGTTAACTTTGACATAGTCTCCGAACGCTTCATCTCGCATTTTTGTACATGGCCACTCAAGTCCCTACACTCCCCGACTTGGGGGCGGAAAAGATGAAGGCGAACGAAGACTTTGTCACTTATGCCAACCGATGGAGGTCCATGGCTTCGAGAGCTGACATTCCCATCCCGGAGTCCCAAGCTATAACCTTGTGGTCACCAACACCACCCCTGTGCTCCGTTCCATTCTAATGCTAAGTGAGTTCCCTTCCTTCTCACATCTTTATAACAGAGCCAGGGTGATTGAAAAATCAGATCAAGGACTCCTCTCTCCCACATTTCTTCGAAGGGAAGCCAAAGGCACGTAAGGCTCCCGCGGCACCCACCACCGAGGGGGTAACATTAATGAGTCTGTCAGTGCCTGCAGCCAGCCTTGAGGCCTCCCAACAAATCCTCCCATCCTCCTTCCAACCCTTCCAAACCTTCTTCCAACCCTCACCAATTCCATCTCACCCCTCTAAGCCTTACTTTGCCGTTCCCCTCCTTCTGGATACACCCGACCTGGCCCCAAAAGGTCACATTACCCTCCTCTCCCTGAGACTCTCGAGGACGTGTTCTTCGCTCTCATGTCCTGCGATGCGATTCAACTCCCTCTACAAAGGGAGAACATCAACGAGGGTCGATACCTCCAAGTACTGCCCATATCATAGGGCCCATGGTCACTTCATCTACAATTGCTTTACCTTCCGTGACTGGGTCTATGATATGAATGACCAAGGTAGGATCAACTGGGATGACGTCAAGGTGGCCATAGCCAAGTCTAGATACACCAAAAAGGACCTTGGCATTTTCAGTAACCCTCTCCCCACCACCAAAGCAACAATCCCTCCTCCTCTAAAACCCGTGAGAGCGTGCATACCATCGTACACCTAGGACCTCGGGTTGTGAGGAGAGAACAACAATGGGGGGTAGAAGGTTTCGAGGAATGGTACCCGTGTCCCACTGCCGAGTCTCAGGAGCCTTTTATCTCGATAGATGCCATCCTCGACGAGAGACCATTAGTGCTCATCCGTCCTCCCCAAGATGCTCATCCCACTATTCCACTTCTCCTGCCGATGAGTCATCTTCCAGACCCTCCAGCTTATCCGTCCTCAGTCTCAGGAGGCCGTGCATGTCACGCTCCGAACCGAATTGTTCCTCCACCTCAGCGGCCATCCCAAGATGAGGAGGATAATGGGCCTCCGCCCCGGCCGGGCACCGAATATGATATTCTCCAACATATGGATAAGACTCCCGCGGGGTATCTATTTTAGAATTGATTCGGCGGTCGCCATCACACAATCCACTCTTCTCCAATTCCTCCAGAAAATCATGGTTAATGATGACCTCCCTCCTAGTGGGGTCACCGGCGCCATTCTCTCCCTCACCCAAGGACCCTCAATTTCTTTCTCGAACAGGATCTCGCTACCACCCGAATGTCGTTCGCTCCTCTTTGTCTCACCATCAACCTCAATGGGGTTCGGTGGACTCCACTCTCATCGACACCGGGGCATCTATCAATGTTTGTCCGATGAAGACCTTAAGCAATGGGTTTAGGGGAGGAGAATCTGGAGAAGAGTTGCTCCACTATAGCTGCCTATGACAACTCCAAAAGAGTTGCCAAAGGCAAGATTGCTCTCAAACTAGAAGTCGGACCTGTCACCATGTCTACCGAATTTCTAGTCCTTGATGTCGACCCGGCCTACAAGGCCATTCTCGGTCGTCCTTGGCTAGAACAAACTCTAGGGGTCCCTTCCACCGCCCACCAATGCTTCAAATTCCCTTTCAATGGGCGGGTGATCAAGATTAAGAGCATTCCCATTCTGGAGACCCTCAATGCCATTACCTCGGAACAGATGCCGCACCTATCATTCCGGATAAAGGGAAGAAACCTGTCATGTCAATCTTTGATTTCCCCTTACCCTGTGACCTCGGCCAGTCTCCCAAGCTCGCTGCAGAACCCCATGTCCCATGTCTCCCGGGAAAAGGTTGGGAAGTTATGGCCAACATCGGCTATGTTCATGGCCGCGGTTTGGGCACGGATGAAAAGGGAGAGACCCAGAGCGTCCAGGCGATTAAGAGGTTGTTACCTAAGGCCGGTCTTGGTTTCCACCCAGACCCTGTCCATCCGGACCCATTCATACTGTATCAACCCCTTACCTGGACTTTAAAAGAGCATTTTGTTCAGGGGCCAACCCAGATGGGACTAGGGAGCCTATAATTGAAGAAATTCCTTGCTCTGAGAGTGAGGATGAAGAGAAGAAAAGGATGCCCAAATAGAAGACATTTCCGACGATTTTGGCCTCCTCTCCCTCTTTGGCTCTGATCTCCCTTCTCTCCCATCATCATCATCACCACCATCATCTCCATCTCCTTCTATTTCCGCGTCTAATCCCTTCTTTCCCCTCCTGTCCTCTCTCCATCCCTCATCCGCCAGTCGAGGTTACCTTGAGTCAGCAACTCATGGTTCTGGCCTTGACTCCTAAAAAAAATCCAATTTTGAAAATTGGAAATCTGAGGTCTCCATTGAGCACCCCTCCTCTTTGGAACCTCTTCCGCTCGGCCAGGGGCCGACGCTTTCGGCCTAAACTCCTCTTCCTCTTGCCCCTCTAGGGGCACTTCCCCTGTACATAGTTTATACATAGCAGTCCTGTAAATAGTGGTCTAGATTCTAGTTTAGAGTCAGGTCTAGAGGTTAGTCTAGAGTCTGGTTTAAGTCTAGGAGAGTCTAGTTCCTCTCAGCCATGTGTGCGCAAGGAGAAGGGTAGGCAAGTTCCTGCCCGTTTTGTTATGGCCTTGCTGAGAGATGTGCTAAGTTAAGTCAGGTGCCAGAATTTCTTGAGGATCCTGCTCTCGTCGAGTCCGACTTTGAAGAAGGTGACTCATAGACGATGGTTTAGGAGTTTATCTGCTAGATTTTGAGGAGAAAGATGAGTCGGGAGATCTTGGGTCGGGAGAAGAAGAGAGGACCAGTGAGCTCCTATGTGGATGGCACAAAGAGGTTCGACGAGCCGACCATGGCTGCTGACGAACCCACTAAAGAAGTCAACATTGGCACTGAAGAACCCGAAGACAGTTTTGATTAGTGCCAACTTGAGTGTTGAAGAAGAAGAAGCTCTGGTAACCATTCTCAAAGAATTTTCGACGGAATTGCTTGGTCATATGAGGACATGCCGGGACTCGACACCTCTTGGTTGAGCACCGATTGGTCCTAAAAGCCGACGCAAAGGCCGTCAAGCAAAAAATGAGAAGGCTACATCCTAAGCTGGCACTCAAGATCAAAGAGGAGGTTGACAAGTTGCACAAAGCCAAATTTATTAGGGTTGTGCTATATCACAGTGGGTAGCTAATATCGTCCCTGTAATGAAGAAGGACGGTAAGGTTAGGATATGTATAGATTTTGTGACCTTAATCGTGCTTGCCCAAAGGACGATTTCCTCTCCCACGCATAGATGTCCTAGTGGACAATACTGCTGGCTTCAAGCTTTTGTCGTTTATGGATGGTTTCTCTGGGTACAACACAGATTCGCTTGGCGGAGAAAGACCAGGAGAAAACTTCATTTACAACGCCCTGGGGGACTTATTGTTACGTCGTCATGCCCTTCGGATTGAAGAATGCGGGAGCAACTATCAAAGGGCAATGATGGCAATTTTTCATGACATGATGATGGTGCACATGGAGGTCTATGTGGACGAGTCTTGGTAAAATCAAAGACTCGACATGGCCATGCTGAGATCCTCCGGGCAGTTCTCCAAGGTCTAGAGAGCACAATCTTAAAATGAACCCCAAGAAGAAGTGCGTTTTGGTGGTCTCTTCGGGGAAATTGCTCAGGTTCATAGTAAGGTAAGCGGGGAATTGAAATTGTTCCTAACAAGGCCAAAGCAATATTGAATGCCTCCTCCTAGGAATATCAGAGAAGTTAGAGGGCTAATTGGCAGACTCCAGTTTATTCGGAGATCATCTCCCAGCATTCAATCTGCTGTAAGCCCTTCTACGAGATGCTTAGAGGAGAGGCGAAGTTTAATTGGGACGATAAATGTCAGAAGGCCTTTGATGAATTGAAGATCTATCTCTTTAATCCCCTGTTCCGCTCCTCCGGTCCCGGGTCAGCCTTTACTGCTCTATGTGTCAACCACTGAGGATTCAACTGGAGAGGGTTTGGCCCAATACGACGACGAGAAGAAGGAGAGAGCGGTGTACTATTTATCCAAGTTGTTCAATGAGGGCTGAAAGAAGTACACCGCCATGGAAAGAACGTGCGCGTCCGTCGTCTGGGTTGCCCAGAAGTTGAAGCACTATTTCTTGGCTCATGAAGTGAAACTTCTGGCGCGTATGGACCCTATTCGGTACTTGCTCGAGAAGCCCGTCCTGACTGAGCGGTTGATGAGGTGGCAAAGCTTCCTTAACCAATTTGATATCACCTTGTCAACCAAAAGTCAATCAAGGGGCATGCCATAGCTGAGCATTTGGCCCACCACCCCTTACCTTTATACTCCCCCGTTGATGAAAGCTTCCCCGATGAAGAGTTAGGAGACATTATCGATGGTGAACCTTCGTGGGTGCTTTACTTCGATGGGGCGCTCAATTCTAAAGGGTGTGGGATAGGGGCAGTCCTCCTCTCACCGGAAGGGGTAGTCATTCTGCACGCCTATCAGTTAACCTTCCGAGCCACGAGCAATGTGGCTGAGTACGAGGCTCTCCTAGTCGGGCTTGAAAATGGCTTTATTGCTCGGAGTCAAGGAGTTAAGGATTATTGGAGATTCGCAGTGATACTCCGGCAATCTCTTAGCAAGTACCAGACCCAGGACCCCAAGCTGAAACCATACCAAGAGTTGGTAGGAAAAGTAGTCCGGCAGTTTAGGAAGCTCACCCTAGTTCACACTCCTAGGGCCCAAAATATCCTAGAGATTCACTCGCTTCCCTCGCGTCTTCCATTCCCATTCCTTTGGGAAGGTCTTCCGAAACCATCTCTGTCCAGAGGTGAGTGTCCCTTCCCATGTCGATCCGTGGTGGTTCTCTCAGTTTGTGCGTCCTTCTCCATCCCTTCGGGTCCATGCGCTTTCCAAAGAGCCAGAAATTGACCTTGAAGATGCCATCCCTGTATTTTGACATCGAAAACTTTCTCAAAGATGGATCCTTCCCTGATTATGCCACCTCTGCTGATAGACGGGCAATTCGTCACGTCTCAGAGCGTTACAAGATCATAGGTGGCATTCTGTACAAAAAGTCTCTCAGCGGGTATCTACGTTGCCTTGATGAAATCGAATCTCAAGGGTTGTTGAAGCCGCTCACTCTAGTGAATGTGGTGGCCATGTTAAGGGTAGAGCAATTGCTCAGAAATTGCTAAGACACTATTATTAGCCCACCATGGAAGAGGACTGTCGCCATTTTGTCCGTCACTGTGCTAAATGCCAATTACACTGTGACAAAATTCATGCTCCTTCCTCTTCTCTTCACCCTCTCATCGCACCATGGCCTTTCGCCATGTGGGCATTTGACGTGGTCGGTCCTCTTGCGGACAGAACCGGAGAAGTCCGGAAGAAGTCCTTCATTCTGACTGCCACAGAGTACTTCACGAAGTGGGCTGAAGCAGAAGCGTTCGTAGAGGTCAAAGCTTCAACAGTCGTCAAGTTCATCAAGCGCAACATCCTTGCAAGATTTGGCGTGCCTCGGGACATCGTCACCGACAACGGACCACAATTCACTTCGCAGGAGCTTCGCGACATGTGTGGTAAATATGACATTAACCTTCATCATTCATCCCATATTATTCACAAGGTAATGGACAAGCGGAAGCTACTAATAAAACTCTCATTAAAATCATAAAGAAAACATGCAGATCTCATAACAATGCTGACTGGCCAGATCGCTTAGTTGATGCTCTTTGGGCTTATCGCACCTCTGTCCGTACTCCTACGGGGCAAACCCCCTACGCATTGACGTACGGATCAGATGCGATACTCCCATATGAGATCTTCGTCCCCTCGCTTAGAGTTCAATTGGATTCCGAACTTGATCTGTTCAACGTCGGGAAGCTTTGTTGGCACAACTTGAACTCTTAGATGATAGGCGAATGATAGCGGCTGACCATGCTCAAGTCTATCGTCAGAGAATTGCACGTTTTTATGCCAAACGAGTTCTTGAGAGAAAGTTTGAAGTGGGTGAGATGGTCCTTAAGCGTAAAATTTGAAAGCACCAGGTCTCAGGAGAAAATTGCAAGAAAATTGGGAGGTCCGTTCGTTGTCAAAGAAGCATACTCAGGGAACGCTTATAGGCTAGTGGATGCCGAGGGAGTTGAGCTAACGCACCCTTGGAATGCAGTCTACCTCAAGAAATTCTACCCTTAGTCAGTCAGTCAGTCCGTCAAGTTGGTCATTCATCACTTGTTAAGGTGTGGGTCTACTTTCTTACTCTTCCACGTGGTCACTAGTCAGGTAGGGCTTATTCACACACCACACGATGTTAAGATATTGCCCTTTGGCTAGAAAATCACTAGTACGCTTGGGCGGTCTCATCCGATCAATGTGTTTCCCCTATTCTTTTCCCACTCGGTCGTGTCTGGAAGTGGAACAAACTACAAGTAGGGGACCATCCGCATCCATCTAAAGGGGCAAAAGTCATCATAAAACAGGGGCAATTAACAGAAAAAACAAGAGGCAAAATGCTAAATCGAGCCTCAAAGGGGAAAAAGAAAAGCCAAAAGGTCAAAAAAAGGTAGCAAAAAGTACGTACCAGAAAAAGGCTAACCAACTCAAGGAGGTAGCAAAAAGTACGTGCCTCCACCCCAGAAATCAGAAACAAAATGAAAAATCCCCTGAAAATAATGGTTGACCAAGTCTGCTTGATATGAGATGTCGGTTTGGAAACAAAAAGTAGTTTGAACCAAAGTCCTACATGATTTTCCATACTTTTCTTCCCATTTTTCCCTCTAGGGGCAATTTGATTGTATAAGACCTCCCGTAGTGGAAAACATCAAGAAGGCTAGGGGCAATGTCTAACATCAAAAATTACATGCACGTCCCTTCCTACTCTTGACCTCTGTGGTTAAGTAGGTCGTGTAACCCTATATCGCAACATGTGATGAATATGTGTCTTAGAGTCCAAAATCCAAAAAAATACAAGAATGCAAAAACAACAAAAAAGAGAGTCTTTTAATGTATATATTTCACGTTGTACATATTTTCTTCCGTATTTTCTCCTTATTTTCAAAAAAAGCCAAAAAAAATTAGAAAAAAATCCAAAATCCAAAAAAAATAGTGGTACCATGTATATACACTAACATTTTGCTTATTCGTTAATTGCTTATTTTCAAAATAAAAAACAACAAAAAAATCCAAAACACCAAAAAAAAAAATGCATGTGCATATTTCCCTTTCAGTTATTTTATTATGTTCCTATCTTTGATTAGAAATTAGCCCATTGACCAGATCTCAAGAAAGGTATATCGTAGGCAAGAGGCTTAAAATAGATCTACACTAACTGTTTTCTTTGAGTGATGTGGATACAGGATGCAGGAACCAAAGAACAGAAACAAACCATTCAAGTGCAAATGACAAAAGTCCACTATAATGATCGGATTCTGTACATGTCATGACAGGGGCATACCCCTGGTGGTACAAAAACTCACTCCTCTCACCCTCGCTAGGCCTCGGCCTACGCGAGCTGTTGACCTCCTCCTCCTCCCTCTCCCGACGTCTGTCTGGACAGGAGGTCTCGTCGATGTGGAAGCCTCTGGGCGTGCTCCCGCTCCTCGTTCGACGGACGGATCTCCCAATGACACGATGTCATCAAGAAACCGAACACGGACCCCATCCTCCGGCCGCCTCCTGCTGGGTCTGTCGCTGTTGCTCCCGGCGCTTCTTCAGCACCCGGTTCTTCAGGAACTCTAGGTCTGCGACAGCCTACACCCGGGCCTCGATGGCCCGTATCTTCTCGGCCTCCGCATCCCTCGCACTGTCCCGGAACGCGGTCATGCGACCCTCCATCCTCGACAGATCCATCCGCAGAGCCTCAACCTGCGCCTGGAGGGTCGCTACTCCTCCTGCCTGTCGCTGCACGCCAGAAAAAAGCAAACACGTCAAATCAAATCAAATCACAAGTGTTCAGGTTTGGTTCAATGTCTTACCTCCGTCTCAAGCTCCTGGATCCGCTCATTCGCCCTATCCAGGGCCTTCTTCAGGCGGACCGCCAGGTCCCCTCTGGCTGGCTGGGCGGACGAGCTCGCCCCTGCGTCGTGGCTCGCCCGCACCCTCTGCTGCTCCGCCCTCTGCATTCACATATATTGGTCAGCAATCGAATCATATCAAATCAAAATCAAGGGTTAATGCTACTTACCAATGTCCTGACCTCGGCTCGGAGCCTCGTCAGCTCCACCTCCTGCTCGGCCAGTCGCCCCTCCAAAAGGCGGATGGCCTGTGACTCCGGCATCTGCCAAATGCACTTCAATGTTAGAATCAAATGAGGCAAATCCACCAACCAAGGCAAAAGCTTAGAGGTTCACTTACCACTCGCCGGTCGAGTCGGAGTCGCCCGGCATACCGTGCCTGGAAGTCCTCCATGTAAGCCGAGCTGTCGGGGAGGTCTGTCACTCGGACCACCTGCTCGCCACCCTCGCGCCAGTACACCACTGTGCTGTCGTGGTCCACTCCCCAGTTGCGGTCCTCGGCAAAGAACCGCCGGCGCGAGTGTCCCTCTCTCCCGAGGGAGGGCACCTCGATGGCTGGCTGGTGCCAGCCCAGAGTCCGTACCACCAACTCCAAGTACAGTACCTCACATGTCCCGAGGCACAGTAAGAGGAGGTGGCGGTCGAACAAGGGGCGACCTGCCGCCACCGCCGGGTGCGAGGCGTCCGCCTCCCCCGCGTAAGGAGTCCACACCACCTGAGAAGAATGAAAACATTGGTTAGTAACATCAAATGCAGCAGTAATTGAAAGAATGCAAGAGCCAGTTCAAAATTTCATACCTGCTCGTGCGGGTAGTGGTCGAGTGCGACCCGCACGTCTCCGGCTCTCCTGTCTGTGACCCTGGGGTCCGGGGCCACCTCCCACCTCGTCATGAGAGGCACCATCGTCTGGCGCCCCTCTACCAGTGTCCCGCGTCCCATGG